>BJBW01006302.1:0-22180 GCA_004320125.1 Scolopax mira
AAAAATGATGAGGGGGTTGGAGCACCTCTGCTATGAGGACAGGCTGAGGGAGCTGGGGTTGTTCAGCCTGGAGAAGAGGAGGCTCCAGGGAGATCTAATAGCAGCCTTCCAGTACCTGAGGGGGGCCTACAGGAAGGCTGGAGACAGTCTGTTTACAAAGGCCAACAATGGCAGAACAAGGGCTAGGTTTAAACTGGAGAACATGGGTTTAAACTGGAGAAGAGCAGATTTAGATTAGACTTTAGGAATAAGTGCTTTGCTATGAGGGTGGTGCAGCACTGGAACAGGTTGCCCTGGGAAGTGGTTGAGACCCCTTCCCTGGAGACATTCGAGGCCCAGGGCAACCTGGTCTAGTTGGAGGTGTCCCTGTGACTGCAGGGGGGTTGAACTAGATGACCTTTGAAGGTCCCTTCAGGCCCAGATGATACTATGATTCTATTCTATGATTCTATTCTATGATTCTATGATTCCAGGGATGTGCAGTCTTGGGCAACAGTGAAATACTAGAGAACTTGTAGAACTCATACGGTTGCCAGATGATAGGAAGAGAGACTGAAGAAAGAAACTGTTTCATGTTCCATGTACTCAGGAAAACAATGATTCAACAGAACACCTCATGAAGACAGTTTTCCATTTGACTTTCACATTCAAGATGGTAGGTTAGAAAATAAACTTTTTGCATGTTGGCAATATTCCACTGGAGTATGAGTCCAGTGAGTCTGGACTCAGTCAATCCATTATTGATTAAACTAAGCTTTCTGTGTGTTTTAAGAAACAGAACTATTCCGTCTCATCTTACTCCTTAAGTTATTAGTATTAAAGTTTTTCTTCTTAAAACTTTGGGATTAGCTGAATTTCCTTTTTCTTTTCTTTCTCATTCTATTCAGTGAACAATCATTTGACAGTCAACAATGCATCCCCTTACAAGGAGGTGGAATGGCTGCCTACCTTGCTGAGGTTCTATGAGAATTAAGTAGCTAATGCTGGTAGTAAGTGCTTTGCAGATGAAAATTGCTAAGTAAGTGCCAAATATAATTACTGTTATTATTAGAGAAACATTCCAACCCAAATGTTTCTTTGATTTTATAGCTGACATAGACTCCATTTAGTATAATGTGCAAAAATGGCCTTTTTAAGAGTGGTCAGGCAATAAAAGTTCCTGTGATGTGTCTTGCTGAGCAGCTCATGGCAATTTTCAAACCAAGAATCAAATGTATTTTTTAAACAAACAAGTAGTCTTGCTGTTTTTAATGGAAATTCTTGCAAAGTAAAGAAATATTCTCCACAAGTCAAAATGCCATGAATAGGATCCCAGATTTAAAAAAAAAAATCTCAACAGGGACTAGATCCTGACTAATATGTTTGTGAAAATATAGCTCTTGTCCTTTGCACAACCACACAAGCATCAGAAGTATTAGCATAAAAGGATTTAGGTGTGTGCCTAAATCCCAAGTCAGTTAGTAAATTTCGATGGTTGAGACACTACTCAGGTTCATGAAACTTACCAGTCTGTTATTTTATCTTTAAGGATATGTAAATTTATACTTGAAGAATCCCGAAGAAACCATGTTTCTTCTTGTGAGCATGAAAATGGTCATCAAAGTTTCATAACACCTAAATTCTTGAAGATCATATTCACTTCAGAGCCCTTGTAATTTTTAAGATTATAGATTTTAAGATTATAAAGTCCTTTTCCTGTCTCAGTTGCAGGATATGGGGTGATGCACTTTCTTAAAGCACTAGATTCATCAGTGCTTAAAGAACATCTGGGAAAGAAACTTTGAGAGCTAGAGATGAGAAATAGCCATTGAAGCAGTGATGAGAGCTCCTCTCCCTACCTGTCTTAGGGATTCCTTACAGTGCTACCAGGATACAGTCTTCTCTGACTTCCTTTCTCTTCAGTAGACATACGTGTTTATTTACAGTATGAAAGGCCTGGACTGTGGTGTAAGCAATCCCCATCTGCATTACAGTTACTTCACCAACAGTAAGTAAGCTTAGCTTTACACTAACAAAATTATTTGGTGGGTTTTTAAAAGGCTAGCTGTATTTGCATCACATTAATATAACCATGTAAGTTTAACCATCAAAAAGACAACAGGGGATAGTACACATGGAACATTTTCTATTTACTGTGTAGGAAATAGGATGTAGCTATTTACTTATTTAGAAGTAACATAGGAATCTTAAGGTTTCCGTCACACAACACTGAAAATTTTGGTCTTTAGCTGCTGTGCTGGGGATTATAGTAATCTAAAAATAAGACATTTAAATACTAAGTACTGGGACAATTAAGACCTGTTGTGGAAATAATTATGTGTGAAAATCTTGTGGACATGAAATATACCAAATCAAATGGGGAGGACCACAAAGGTCCATGAAGCATTGTCAGTATAAATCTCTCATGACTGATGCTAGTCAGACTACACTTCTTTAGGTCTATTCATAAGACCATATGGGAAATCTAAAGAAAATGGAGTATCAAGCCAAGCTCAATCTTCTAGGGAAATAAGGCAGAAAAAAAGAAAGAGAAGAGAACTGAAAGTAGCTTTTTATTGTTAACTTTGTATTCAAGCAACAATCTAGCTATATCCAATGTCAGGTACAACTGGAATAAGAAGAGCCACTGTTCCAGGAGTCATTATTATTAAAATTTAAAAAAATTCAATGTAAGTAATATAGCATATTTATGAGAATTAGCATTAGTAATGAGTGCACTAATATTATCATAATTATTACCCCAGACATTAAGACCATCGCTATTCAGCATAAGCATCTCTTTAATTCTTATACTGTAGTAGCAATCATTGATTTCTATAATTTCTTCTAATCATAAAACATGGCTCCAAAGCCTATAAAGATTGTGTGAAACGTTTTGAAAGGACATAAAAGAGATGAATTACTCTGATCTTTTGAGATGTCACTGTCTTCTATGGATGCAAGGTATCCAGAGGGCACATGGAAAGACTGTCACCTTTTTTGTTGTCACACAGTTGCTTACAAACTTGTGCAGTAGATGCATCAGCATGACTTGCTCAGAAGAAATATGTTTAACAGAAAAAAATGATTCCTCCTGGGAATTATAGCTGTCCCTCAGCATTTATTGATGGCATCAAGGTCACAATGTGATATGAAACCAAGCACTTTTTTATTCTTTATTCTAAAGATTCAGTGGACAATCGATATCATCTCTTATTTCCTGGGCAGGAAACAAATATTTTTAAGGAGGGTTAGTTTAAGGCACTACTTAAAAACAAAAGTAGAAAAAAATACCCCATCTTTTATTTGTTTTTATTTTTAATATATTTCTGTCCCTATTACAGTTACTGCTATTTCCTCTCTTTCTTTCCTCTTAAGAAAAGCAGCATTTCTTGAATTTTACATAAAAATACCAACTTAACATCGCCCCAGTGAAGTTATGCCAATTTCCACATGGACCAAAGGAGAATTTTAATACAGAGTGCTACAAGATCTGAGCTACAAACTGAAATTAACATACACCTGCAATTGTGTCTGTTTCCTTCTTTTTCATCAAATACATCATTACATTTTCATTAATAATTACTTATTCATAATGTTGTTATGATTTCAAATATAAATGTTTGTGTGGAAGACTATGAACAAGTTGTTAGCATCATTTTAAGGTCATCAGCTATAAATCTATTTTTTTCTTACTCAGTTGTATGTATTTTATGTGCATTTAGGGGATCATTTTGTCACTAAAATGATGAATTGTAGTATCAGCCTTTAGTGTAACTGAAATAAAATTATAATGAAAAATGGAAAAAAAATCTCCAAATTGAGAATTATCTTAGAGCTTTGTGTCAAATCTGCATATAAAAAATGGAAATAGATATATAATAAGGAAATGTATATTTAAGAGAGTTTTACTATTTTTCTATGTAAATTTGGTAGCCACTTTCATCTGTCTAGTGCTGCAGTAAATCCAAGAAACTAGCTATCCACATTTTCTTTACTGGAAAAAAGCCAATGTTTTAGTAAAATATATGTTCTGAACAACATTATTCAGAATAATTTCAGTCTCAGAAATGTGATCAGATTGCTACGATCCAAAGTTGAACAGACTGCAGCAACTGACAATGTTGATCTTAGCTAACACCTAAAGGAGTTGTGGTTTAAAGTTTGCCAAGCTACCATGATTTTACATGTGAAGTCTCAGTTGGGTCCCGATTGCAGTCTTGGCTATGGTATGGGAAAATATCAATCATCTTCATTGACATGATGTCGTGGTTTAACCCCAGCAGCAACTAGGACCATGCAGCTGTTCACTTACTCCCTCACACCACCCCCTAGAGAGAAGAAGGAGAAAAAGGACAAAAAAATGTGTTGAGATAAAGACAGTTTAAAAGAACAGTAATGGTAGAGAAAATAATAATAAAATAATGGTAAAAAGAACATACAAAATGTTGATACAATACAATTGCTCACCACCTGTAGACCAATTGCCCAGCCTGTCCAGAGCAGCGATTGCAGATTCATACCACCTGGCCAATCCTTGTTTTTATACTGAGTATGACATCAATGGCACAGAATATTCCATTGATCACCTTGTCTTGTCTATGCTCCCTCTCAGCTTGAGTCAAGGACTGAAAAAGTCCTTGACTCAATTTAAGCATTACTTAGCTACAACAAAACCAGTGTGCAATATCAATATTATTCTCATACTAAATCCAAAATACAGCAGCCACTAGAAAGGAAATGAACTCTCTCACAGCTGACACTTGGACACGTGTCCATAATGTATGCAAACTTAATTAAGCCCATTTCTTAATCATATACCAAAGGAAGGTAAAAGTTATATCTACTCTAGATGACTTAATTAAAAATCTCACTATCCCCATCTTTATCTTGATTATGGTGAACTCTCACTCTCTGTCTCTCAACTAGCATCCATTCAAAGCTGAAGAGGATAAGAGGCAACGTTTATTAACTAGTTAAACCTACTTTAGGATAGCCATTTAGAAACAAGCTGTCTACAGCCAGTAGTTTTGGTCAGAGGAAATTCAGTAAAAACAAACTACTGAGCATACTAAAGGCTATCTATATTTATAGCATCAATATCAAAACAGTCTGAGTCCCTCACCACTAATCCATGTCCCTAAAACACAACGTCTACTTGTCTTTTGCATACTTCCAGGGACAGTGACTCAACCCTTCCCTTGACAGACTATTCCAGTGCTTGAAAACTCTTTCAGTGAAGAAATTTGTCCTATTATCCAGTCTAAACCTCCCTTCATGCAACTTGAGGCCATTTCTTCTTGCCCTTCTCTGAACATGCTCCAGCACTTCAATTTCTTTCTTGTAGTGAAGTGCCCTCAAGGTGGGGCCTCACCAGTGTTGAGTACAGGGGAGCAGTCACTTCTTTGGTCCTGCTGGCCACACTATTTCAAATCCAAACCAGAATGCTACTGGCCTTCTTGGACACCTGAGCAGACTGCTGGCTTTTAGTCATATATTTAAATCTTGCTACTAAAACAACTGAAAAATACAACTCTAATAATGAAACTTAGAAAAATGCCCCAAACATTTTGTTTTATTTTCTTTCTCATCTCCAAGATTGATAGCAAACTAATTTTTATTTACCACAGTAAATACATGTGAAATTAAACTACTCTATGGAAGATTAAAGTTTTACACAAGTCGTCTCAAACAGTTTCCTACATATTGAGGTCTATCTAAATAGTCACATATGAATCTTTGACTGAATGTTCATATTCTGCAATTTCTACCTGACTTGAATCTTAAATGACAAAAAAGTTTTTATTAGAGTAACTTAAACACTGAAACGTGTATTCTAATCCTGCATTGTTCATAAACTCTTTATGGATCTATTTATTTTATTCCTACCTTGCTTTTTGCCCTTTACCATTTGAGGAAATAAGTCCATAAAATTTATTTTGTTTTACTTTTATATAAGACAATAGAACCACAGAGTTTATTTTTGTTTTATTTTTATATAAGACAAACCAAGACAGTTCTCCCTGGGTTATTATAGCTTAATTGGTCTGTGAATTACACTACAATGGGCAGTAGTTTGCAGTTCATTCATAATCCACAGTACGTTGTGATTTCAGTACAGATTTCCATTAAAAGTTTGACGATGGGATGTGTGATTTAATGGTGAATTGCTAAAAGTGTTTATTTCTGTTGTTTAGTTGGCAATAAACAGTCTGAGATTCTACTGTGTGTGCTTCTGTATGTGTGTGTACAAACTTTTACTCAGACAGGACTTCCTATTGCTGAAAGAGTAGACAATGAAGTTATATGAAGACAGATCTCAGCAGTAATGCTGAATAACAGGCAGGCATACACAGATCAGACTCCTCTTGTTAACAAGAACAGCTCTCAAGAAGCTTCCTCCTGTCTTGTGCTGTATTTCACCCTTGAAATGCTCACCTCTGCATAAACACCACAGCTCTAAATAAAATGCATCATTATGAAGTCTCATATTAATGATATTTGAGACACTAGCTCTGTATTTCACTTAACATGTTCTTTTGCTGTTGGTTAATTGGTATCATTAGCACAATGTCACGGTTACTTAATTTAATTAGTTCTTACTCATACATAATACTAATTTTCTCTTTCAGAAAGCCAAATCAAGAAATGTAAGTGAAACTAGTGTTTTGGTTTGGTTACTTTTTGTGTAGTGTAGGTCTTCTATGTAACTGAATTTAGGGAAATAGCTATTAGAAAAACTGACTTTAAACAAGAAATAGCTTTACTTCAATGGAAACAGCTTCTGGAGATTTCGTACCATATTCACTTCTTTTTGTCTACAAAACATTTGTCTGTACTCTAATTCACTTCAGTACCGAATCATATATTTATCTTTCTATGTCCAGATCTTTCCATGGAACCCAATGGGACTATTTGTGAAATTAGGTGCTTGTCTTATTGGAGTCTTAAGATATTTCTAATTTTATTTTATATCCATACATGATGTAGAAATCATTATTTATCGTGGAATGATATGGAATGAAATGGAAGCTGCAAAAAGCCTACTCTGCTACTTTTTATTTTCAAACAAATAATGAAATAGTTATATGTATAGGTGATTATATGATAACAACTCCTTATATTAAATCAAGTGTGAAGTTCAGATTTTTATTTTATCGTAACTTAATTCTAATATCCCCTTCAGTGGCTCCAGACTGATATTAATAAAGCTAAAGACTGATATTAATAAAGCTAACTTTGGAAACTGACCTCTGCCTTAAAGATGTGACAAACTAAACATGCCAAAATACAGTGAGGAAAACCGAATCATTAAGGTCACACAGCCAAGAAATGACCAAGACAAGTAAAGAACTGAGGGACTCTTCCTTGTAGTTACTGATCTTGCACTGCCCCAAACCTAAACCTTTTCTCTATTTTTGTGCATTATAACATTTAAAGATTTCAGCATCAATCTTTGCTGTGCCTTACATTGATGTCCAAGCATTTTCTAAGGCATGGATATATGTGCCAACTTCCATGCTTTAATGTACAGCCCAGATTTCCGTTGAAATATTAGCTTAAAATTACAGCTTTCTTTAAAACAAGCAAACAAAAAAACCCAAAGTAAAACAAAAAAACTAAACACCAAACCAAACAAGAAAAGCCCAAACCAACCAATCTTGGCAACTTTATAAAGCTGCTTCATACTAGTTATTTCTTTTGTACGCTATGAACAGTGGCAGCCATTAGAGCCCAATGAGAAGTCATGAAATGAAAGAATTTAAGCACTTACAACTCTCTATATAGCAATAATATTGATTTAAATAGTATTCAATATTTATATTATAGTAAATAAAATGAGGTACTAGAGTGTTCATGATGCTACAGATTAAACATGGAAAGAGATCAACTTTAATGATCATGAGAAGGAAGTTAAACAATTTTACTAGTTATTTGAACACAAGTGGCAGTGGAGGAGGAGGTATAGGACAACTGAATGTACAACATCTGATAGCTTACAGGTATGCTGATGCTTCATACAAAATGTCAGAATTTAATTTACTGTATAAATTAAATTGAACCTTCAATTTCGGTAATTTTCATAGCAAGAAAAAAGATCCAATAAAACCAGGCAAGCTCCTTATAATGTGACACTAGAGAATTTGTATTTACCCTGCAGCCTTTTAAAACTACAGTACATTTATTATGTGATATTCGAAGTAACAGAATTTCTTTTTTCATCTACAATAATTTTATTTTAAAAATATAAGCAGATAAACACCCTGAAGTCCTAAAAGCTGGCACAAATTAAATCTGATTTGTTGGCAGTAAAATTTACTTTCATACTTTACCTTTATTCATAGTTACATGAAAAGTATTTTAGGAAACACTAAGAAATACCTGTCGTTATCACATTTATGTGAAGACTATGTTTACTGTCAAAATAAGACTTCAAGATAATTTTTGATTTGTTAACTGATGGCCTGCATTATGAGTCAGATCTGTCAGGTGATATATGGATTCCCATTTCAAAATTTTTTATATTTTTTTCACCATATTTAAGATAACCTGAACATGGCTTAATTATTTACCTGTGAATAAAATTTTACAATATGAACAGGTTATACTGCAATTTGGAAATTTCTGAAGAACATGACAGATCAATCATTCCTCTCTCCCTCTCTCTTCCATCTTTTCCTTACATATTTATGTAAAAAGACGTGTTTTTGCATCTGCACATCTGTTCAACTGCAATGTAGGAAAAACTTCAGAACTTCAGTAGGTTTATGTTTGGATACACAGTGAATGATCTTATACTGAGATGAAACACAAAATACATAGCTATTCTGCTTTGGAACATGATTTAAACCCTCCACATAAAAGCTTAGTCAAGCAAGATAGAAGTATTTAATCTGTACGTGTTGTTCCCTAGTTTATCTTTTAGTTTTCTCTCTTTACATTCCTTGTCTGTGTTCTATTTCATTCTGCAAAAAAAATTTAATACTGGATATTAATTATTTATAGTATGATTTCCATAAGGTCATATCATAGTTTTCACTTCTGAATTTGTCACTAACAAGAAAAGTTAGTGACTGAAGTACTTTAAACAAAATGTTACAATTATGTCAGTAAGAAATTAATTCTGGAAGTGAAGCATGTGCTGGTAATAAAATTTGATCTTCCATTTCTCTTGAAAAAGAAAATATATCAAAATCTTGCCATTGTTATGTCTTTCTGGGATAATTTATGTAGAAGGAAATTCCATTTCAAAAAACATATCTTTCTTTTTGTCTTTGTTGTATTTAACTATTCCTTTGTCTCCTGACAACTACATATCTCCATGTTTGTTTGTGTGTTTTTGGGGGGGACAGTTCTGATTCTGATATATGCTTCATAAACAGGTCTTTTTGAGGAAAGCTATAGAAAGAAAATGTAAATTCTTAAGTTCTCTAAAGAGATAAAGATTCTCTAAAGAGAAAAGCCATTAAGTCCATTAAACAGATATATGGCAAATTCAGCTGGAAAGTCTGGTGAAAACTTCAGCACCAATTCAGTTATAATAATCTATTATAGTTTTTGCAAAGGAGAAAAGGAATAAATTGTTTGGTAGAGAAAGATAGAGGTGACAACATCACTTGGATCCATAGGCTTCATAAAATAGCCTTAGCACACACAAAATAAAGTACTTGATTCTCAAAAAATTCAATGTTTTACATGTACAAAGATTAAAAATAGCAATTTTTGGTAAGTATCAGAGAGAATTTTGGTTTGATATGCATAAGTAGTAATGTACCATGGACGATGACACTTGCCACAAGTAGTCTGATGCAACAGAATAACAGTTCATCGCTCTTTTAGAGAAATTTTTTCATAAATTTCATTTTTGGCTTTTTTTGAATTTTTGAGTTACATATTCATCCCATTAAAGTTGTTCATCCTCTCTACCTACTTCTGCTTAATAAAAATTATAAAAGTATTAGAGAACAATAATTTCTTTTGATTATGCAAGTGCCATGGTGCAAGATTAACATTGTCTTCACAGAACCATCAAAAATAACAGTTTGTTAAAAAAATAATTTATTGACATATTTTGAATAGTGTTATACTCATATTGGGAAGCAAATCTCTCAAATAGGATGCTCAACTGCTCTCTGGATGTTAATGGGAGTCTCTGCTGCACCCTTAGCTGGAGCTGGTGAGAATTCATGAACAGCTCTCCTGCCCTCTTCTCATGACTTGTCTGATCCACGGGCCTTGTCTTGGCTGGGTCTTGTCAAATCTAGTGGTTCACTGACAGTGGGGCTGCTACAGCTCCATGCCTCTCCATGAAACTAGAAGCAAGACTGAACATGTACACCCATTAGGCACTGAAATTAACATATACAATATGCATAAAAGCATATACACATGTGCTTGTTGGTGGCCACACAGATTAAGATGAACACACAGATATACTCCATACCCTCACAAACACAAAGAGCAGCAATGGTCTTATTCTGCTCCTCTTCATGCCTGATCAGGATGTTCTGCTAGTGGGAAAGCTTTATATATATATAGGTTATATAATATATATAGTTGAATAGGTTATATAATATATCATAGTTGAATCACAGAATCACCTAGGTTGGAAGGGACCTTTTAAGATCATCTAGTCCAACCAATGGAAAAAAAAAAGAAAAAAAACCCACAACCACAAACAAACAACACCCCACCACCCCCCCCAAACACCACACCACACCCACACACACAAAACAAGACCAATCCACTACTAATCCATATCCCCAAGCACCATGTCAACTTTTCTCTTGAATACCTCCAGGGATGGTGCCTCAACCACCTCCCTGGGCAGCTCATTCCAATGCCTGACAACCCTTTCAATAAAGACATATTTCCTAATATCTAACCTGAACCTCCTCTGGCACAACCCCATTACCCCTTGTCTTATCATTTGTGACCTGGGAGAAGAGACTGACCCCTGCCTCTCTACAGACTCCTTTCATGTAGTTGTAGACAGTGACAAGGTCTCCCCTCAGTCTCCGCTTCCCCAGACTGAACAACCCCAGCTCCCTCAGCCTCTCCTCATAAGACTTGTGCTCCAGACCCCTCACCAGCTTCCTTGCCCTTCTCTGGACCTGCTCTAGCACCTCAATGTCTTTCTTGTGCTAAGGGGCCCAAAACTGGACACAGTACTCACGGTGGGGTCTCACCAGTGCCAAGTACAAGGGGATGATCAACTCTCGGGTCCTACTCACCACAATGTTCTTGAACATCCCCTGACACAACTTCATTTCCTCATGTCCTATTAGTGGTCATCAGGTATCTATTTATCTATAAAAACTTAAAAAAACCAATATGTCTGTACAATGCAAATCCCTCCATCAGCTTGACTCAGATAGCCAGTCTGCCCAGTAACTGCCTCTGGATTCTAATCTCCCCCATTGCTTCGGGAATGGCCGTGCTGTTTTCTACCTTCAGCAATAACTTCTGTATAGCACATATACTAATGAGAACATCAGGCTTAGCTTGTGACCTAACTGCTGACTCTGCCCTGAACAAATCAAACAAGTCTGTTTCACTATGGATAGAAGGGGTAATGCATTTTGACAGCTTTATTTTTTTTTTTAAAGTATGTTAAATTTTGAGCTTAAAGAGGGCCTGACAGATGAACATATGGAACAATGAGCTTTTAAAGTGCTTTATGGGACAAAATGTTGGTAAACTGAAAATCATGGATAAAACATTTATGGGTAAAACAATACAAAATGAATAAACATGAATAGTTCATCATTTACTATGAAAGCCTTAATTCTTATTAATTCTGAATATTCCTTTATGAGGTCATTGTGTATTATAGCTCGAAGTTGTAAAGAAAGGTAATTTATCAAAACCCATGACCACCTTAAAATATATATATATTGTGTTTCAGAAAGAAATACTGAAAAGAAATCAATATTTGCGAATAATTTAGTTGATTAGGAATCTCATTTCACAAATAAATAAAATAAATTTTCTTTCATTTTTTTTTGTCCTTTGTGGAAATAGAAAAAAGAAGAGAATTTCAAAGACCATAGATAACTTTTGAAGTTGCTCACTTTTGGTGCTATGTGAGAGGAAATATATATTGAAAGAACATTAAAAATGTGCCATGTATATGTAGCAGCCTGAAAATCAAGAAGAAAAGAAAGTCACTGAAGCATTTCCACATGAGAAAAAAAATATTGCCTAGGAAGATCAATTTACAGTAGCTAAAGTATTCAGCTTCAAATAATACAGAACCCAGCACCACCAGACTCAGTTATACAATTTAAGGCTGTAGCAATAGATTTTCCTTTGAGCTTACTGCAAAATCACAAGCTGAAAAAAATAAATGGTATGCAATGATAGGCTTCCAACATTGTGGAGAGTCTTTTAGGGTCAAAATCACAGGGACTACTTTCAAGTGAACTCTGTGCTTGTGGATATTTTTTTTTGTTACCATGGATATATCAAAAAAGTTAGATAACAAGCTGTTCTTATTAGTTATGTAGTACTCCTCAAAGAAAGCAAAAAGTCAAGCAAAACTTTCTTGACTTTTTTTTTTTTAATTAAGATGACAATGAAATAAGTAAAGCAATAAGGGACATCATTAAGGAGAACTGATTGAGCCTAGAATTCATTATAATCTTTTCATAATAAATTTCTATTTTGAGGTAGTGAAATAGTTTAACCAGAGAGTACTAAAATGACTTATATTTCTTTGAACTGCTCTAACATCTAGATCTGAGTTGTCCAAAGGACGTAAGAAAATGTGAATTTTAAGGATGTTACATACCAGGCTTCTCCCAGGTTTTGAAATTTCATATTTATAGGCTGCATCTCACAATACTATAGCACTAGTTATTATGTCAGATGTCCTAAAAATTCTTTGTCCCAAGTTGCTTGCTTTATCTCAAGTGGCAGGTAACATTTTAAAATTAAATACAAGGCTGGATGGTTAGGAGGACAATAATGCTAGACCATATAAATTCCAGGTTTGTTGTTGAGTTTTTTGTTTTGTTTTGTTTTGTTTTCTGAAAGAAGTACTTAGTTTTCCATTTGAAAATTTGCAGGGACATTTATATGTGAAACTCATAGTCAACATCATGAATAAAGTATTGGTGTACCATACTCCTGTTGATACTGTCAAGTTAAAAAGCAGAGGGTCTCAGAGACTGCATATCTGTTATAACAAATCGACCTTTCTAACATTAACTTGTATTATAATTTCTGAAGGTAAAGAGCAATTTATGTTGTAGTTAACACAGACCACAGTGAAACATCAGCTGGACACCTAAAACTGATGAAATAATAGCGGAGCTTGGATTCTCTCAGTCTGGAGAAGAGAAGGCTGCAGGAAGACCTTGCAATGGCCTTTCAATATCTGAAGGGAGCCTATAGGAGAGCCAGAGAGGGACTCTTTGTCAGGAAGTGTAGTGACAGGATAAGGGGAGACGGTTTTAAATTGGAAGAGGGAAGATTTAGATTAGATACTAGCAAGAAATTCTTTACAGTGAGGGTGGTGAGGCACTGGAACAGGTTGCCCAGGGAAGTCGTAGATGCCCCATCCCTGGAGGTGTTCAAGACCAGGCTGGATGGGGCTGTGAGCAACCTGCTCTAGTGGGAGGTGTCCCTGCCCATGGCGGGTGGTGGTGGAACTCGATGATCTTTAAGGTCCCTTCCAACCCAAACCATTCTATGATTCTATGATTCTTCCTCAATGCACCAAGACACCTCTTTTTCACATCTAATACAAATTGTACCTTAAGCCTTTGATGCCTGCAAAAGTTTGCTGTAAGTTCTAAATGCAGGGAAACATCTATTCATAGCCTGGATACTGAAAGTACCTAGAGGGATAATATTCAAGACAAACCCTCTAATCAGTTTTTCCTATAGGTTAGATGCAAAAGTGACCCACATGGAAAAATGGGAATATCTCTTCCCTTCCTGAACAATCAATGTAGTCCTATTCGGGGTTTGTGCCTGTGCTCTCCAGAGACCCCTTTTAATCTTAGCAATTCTATGATTGTACAGTTCTATGATTTAACCAAATGCCAAGGAAGAGAACATACAGATAATTATCCTATATGAACCTTTCATTTGAGATACAGAATTTGAGATCTGTATATACAGATCTCAATATACAGGAAAGTCTATATTTTATAAGAGAATCAATAGCGCTACACAAGTTAAGGCCCTTAGAACTGGCTACTGTTCAAGGGATTTGAAGTTCTTCTTTTTTAAAATCTAGTTGACTTCTAGGTATTTCTTGACAAACAGTTCTTAACCCTTAGAAAAAAGGTATTTCTCACTGACAGGAGCTCCTAATCTCTTTCCTAAGGCTCTGACTGTAATATTTGAGCATGAGTTAAAACTTAAAATAAAATGCATCCAAAACAGGCTAAACTTTCTCCAGATAAGCAGTAACATATCCCGAGCAGAACGTTACTTTTCCCTTTAAGAGTTACTTGAATCATATGAGTAAGAGCAGAAATGGTATATATATATCAGCTGTATACTGATTTTGAGCGAGCACGTACTTCCATCTCTTCTCTTACTCACATGTTGAAAAAATTTAGTCAGACTGCAGAATCTGACCTCCTCTTTTTTAGCATAATTGACTACATTATGATGTTGTGCTGGGTCTGGTGGGGAAAGGGTTAATTGTTCCCAGGACCTAGCAGGGACACAGGTATTCCATCCCATTTGAGCCACGCCCAGGGGAAGGGGCCTGAGCTAGCCAGGGAGGGGGAGGGACAGGAAGTGACATAAAAGGAGGAAGTCCTGCCCCCGAGACAGTAGGAGCAGGGAGAGTAGTGCGGTTGGGTGTGCTCTGGGTGCTTCGGCAAATGGCAGTTGTATACTCCTCTGTTCATATTATCGTTGTTATTTCCTGTGGCCTTTGCTGTTTTGTTAANNGGTCCTTTGTTCCCATCTGCGGCCAAACCACGACAGATGTCCAAGTATATTCATTGTAATTCACCTCATATTTTAGGGGAATTATTATTTTCTATGCTGAAATAAGTGATTTCTTTCAATTTGTTGTACTGGATACAGTTTTAAAAGTGTACTTCAACAGCTAGTAGAGACTCTTCTTGACAATTCGTTATGTCTAATCCTTTTTCCCCTCCCCCCCCCCCCCCCCCCCCCCCCCCCAGGCCCCTCCCCCACCCCCTGCCCCTCCCCCACCCCAGGCCCCTCCCCCCTCTTTGACCTGCCCTTTCCCCACCCTCATCCTCCTCCTCCCCCTCCCCTACAACCAGGCCCCTCCCCCCCCCCCCCCCCCCCCCCCCCCCCCCCCCCTTTTGTTTGTATTTTAAATAAGATTTTGGAAACTGTTTAACTTACTTTAGCTTGCCACAAGCAGATCTTGGAATTGTAGAGGTTGTTTTGAGGAGTATGCCTCTAAGTGAAAGTTTAGCTCTGCTGGGAATTTTTCTATAACATCCTGATGCCTGCTTCTGGCAGTCTACATTTCATTGTTTGAGAGCAAATACTTTCTGTTTACAAATGAGATATATAGAGATTTAATTTGGTTTCCCAAAAATACAGATTCTTGTTGAAGAAGCAGTCTGACAGACACAAAGTCCTGATATCATGTATCTTTTAGTCATTTTACATCATTTTCTATTTTTAAATTATGTGAAATTTAGGCTTAAAAAGGTGATAGATGGGTCACTTACAGTACAATCTTGTAGGTAGCCAGACAACAATTTATCATAACTGAGAACTGATTTACTGAGAGAAGAGAAAAGATTTACTGAGAGCAGGTGAAGCAGACTTATGAAAGCCAAAGAGATGAATCAAAAATATTAATTTTACAGGTGCTTATTCAGTGCTTGATCCCAGTGATAGTAGTTATTGTGAAAATACTAAGCAACAAGCATTACTTTTAACTGCCAAACTAAAGCATGTTACAAAATTTGTTAGGACTGAAACTAAATGCCAAAAGTATATTGAAAGATTTTTTTAGGGTAGTTTCGGAAGCCCATGGAAAATTTCCTTAGCTTTACAGAAAATATGCCCTTTTTTCAGGCTTTCCTTTTACTGCAGAAGAAGTTCTCTTTGCACTGTCTCCAAAGAGTTCACCTTGACATATTTTCATATAGACTAGTCTTTAGATGTGGTGTTTTTTTAATAGAGTCCTAGGACTCTAACCAGCTTAATCAAAGCATAAATTCAAACATAGTTGTAGCTGTTAAGAGCATGCAAGCCCTGGGGAGAAAAAAAAAAGTTGCAGCATTCAAAGGACTACTGTTTTTAACTATTTGGTAGATGCGGGGAGAAATAGGTAAGCAGGGTTGGAGAAATGAGCAGGGTTTTTCTTGTGGCATTTCATTGGGAAATGAACAAAGGAGCTTCATTATACTACACAAAGTGTAATGCTACTTACAGTAACATCAGTCTTTCACAAAGGAAAGGGCAAAAGTTAGAGGTCAAATGTGGTTGAATCACAACCTGATTCTCATTCTATTCTTAGAGGGTTATGGTAGAGACATGAGTACGGTAGTCAGGGGCCATGAAGGGATCTCTCACTGAATCAGTCATGGAATCATAGCATACAAGTTTGAAGGGACCTTAAAGATAATCTACTCCAAACTTTCTTGGCAAAAGCACAGTCTAGACAAGATGACCTGTTGAGTCTTAAAAGTGTCCAGTGTTGGAGAATCCACCACTTCCCTGGAGAGACTATTCCAATGGCTGATTGTTTTCATTTTGAAAATTTTTCCTCTTGCGTTCAGTTGGAATCTCCCCAGCAGTAACTTATACCCATTACCTCTTGTCTTTTCTGTGTGACTCGCTGCAAAAAGTGAGTCTCCTTTGTGGCCACTCTTTAAATACTGGAACATAAGGATAAGATCTCCTGTAACCCTTCTTTTCTCACAGGTGAACAAGCACAGTTCTCTCAGCCTTTCCTCATATAGCAGGCTTCTTTGACTTCAATCAGCTTTATGGCCCTTTTCTAGATCCTATCCAGCCTGTCTACAACTTTTCTGTATAACAGGCACCAAAACTGGACATAGTATTCCAGGCATGGCCTGAGAAGGATTGAGTAGACAGGGATAATGACTTCTTTGTCTCTGCTGGTGATGCTCTTGTTGATGCAACGCAGTATGCTCCGGGCTTTGCCACTGCAACACACTGTTTGCCCATATTGAGCTTGTCCACCAGGACCCTTAGATCCCTTTTCCACAGAGCTGCTCCCCAGCTAGGTAAATCCCATCCTGTGCTGCACTCCTGGATTGTGTTTTCTCAGATATAAGACCTTAATGCCTTACATTTGTCCTTGTTGAACTTCACAAGGTTCTTGTTTGATTACTCTTTCAGCTGATACAGGATGCAGGGTGACTGTCCCTTCCAAAGTGTCCACTTCCCCACTCAGTTTGGTGTCATCAGCAAAATTTATCAGGGTACACTTGATCCCATCATACAAATCACGTATGAAGACACTAAACAGCGCTGGGTCCAATATCAATCGATGGACTGAGACAGTTGCCCGTTACCACCACCCCCTGGGTGCGGCCTGTCATCTAGTTCCCCACGCCCCACAGAGACCGCTTGTCTAGACCATAGCACAAGAGTTTTTCTAGGAGGAGGCTGCAGGGAAGCATATCAAAAGCCTTGGAGGAATCCAGATAGACAATGTCCACTGCTCGCCCAACATCAATCAAGCAGGTTACTTTATCACAGAAAATGACCAGATTTGTCAAGCATAGTTTGCTCTGAATCAATGGTTATTGTATAAAATGAATGTATCTTACATATATATAAACGTTGTACTTACATGGCTTTAAATAAAATCAAATTATCCACAGATATAGTAATTAATTTATTTTTAAACATTGTAAGGAACTCCTCTCTCGTACAATACAGACAGTGAAACAAGGAATAACCAGGTAATCATATTAATTCTGAACAAAACATACATTCTTCTCCCCAAAATAAAAGTAGTATTAAAATATAAAATAAAATAAAAAAAATAAAGTAAAATAAATAAAGTAAAATAAAATGCAACACAATAAAACAGAACTTAACAACAATGTTATAGTTTAGTTGTTGTATTTTTCTTTTTTTTTTTTTTTAGGCTATCTTATCTTTGGGAAAGCTGCATGTAGAAACCTGTAGCATAACTTATGGAAACACCCAACATGTCATCACCACGTGCTGTCTAAATGTTCTCAGGTCAATTAAAAAGTTTGTCAATAATGAACACTTGGTTGTTCATTTCAGAAAACACAACATGTCTCTCCCCAACTCCCAGAGAACTGTGATATCCTAGAATCTCTTTTTGAATAAATAGCTACTGATTTTCAATATTTGACTCAGCCAGGGTGCTGGACTCCTGCAACTGAAATTGAATTGAGAAAACTCAGCTTTTCATACAACCTTAATCTCAATTAACTGGCTATAAAAGACTTCAGAGATGACTACAGGTCTAACCTTATGCCACATATAAATAGCATATTAATAGGCATAGATAGGACTCAGTTCTAGAGCAAGAAAGCTAAAAGTGTCTACAATATCAGTGTTAGCTGGTTGTCAAAGCTGCCATTATATTTGTTGAGCATGAGCATTTGATACCATTTAAGGAACTTTAAAGTATAACAGCTCTTCCAGACAATGGTCTAGTACACCACAGTTTTTCTGCGAGTACTGTATTTATCTGTCTGATCTATGTCCCATCTCAGATGTTCCAGGGCATCTCAAATGACTCTAGCCACCTACTCTTCAGAAATTAAATCCTACCCTCCAGTGACTGCTGAGCAGGGACTTGAATCATCACTTGAATAATTGTATAAGAACTAGTGCTATTTATGATACTCTTGGAGGCCTGAGATAATTGCACTGGATTAGCAGGCATGGCGTGATCTTCAGAACAATCATGATATCTCAAGCTGGAGGTTAGGTAGAATAATAGAGTACATTTTTTGGCACTGGAGATCTGTGTTTAGGCAACTGAAATCTGCTCACAACATTAATTATTTTACAGAAATGTGTTCTGACATAAATATTCTCTCTTTTGGGGAGGGTTTAACAGGCTGTAGAAATATCTAATATCACCAAATATCTAATCTACATATAAGTAATAATGATAATATGCTTCTAATGGAGAGATGCTATATTCTTTTTGAACAAAAAGGCAACAGTCACAAACAAGTATTTATCATCGGTGAGAAAATAGATGCGACCATAGGTGTAGCAAAACTCTTCTTTGTGGAAGTAACGATGACACAACAGGATCCTCTATATTAAACATTTCTCATATGTTTTAAACACTTGCAAAATATATTATTGATGTATGTAGATCTTATTAAATTTGAATTTAATTTTTAATCTTAACAAATAAACAAATAAATAAATAAATAAAATTTAATAAATTTTAAATTTAAATTTAAATTTAAATTTATTAAATATAAATTTAATATCCTTCAAGAGGAACAAATATATATATATAAATTAACCCTTCAATTTCAATTTGAAAAAATATCAAAATATTATACGTGTACTTTAGGAACACCTAACAAATTTCATACTTGGTTTTGATAAAGGTCTCATTTAAAATACACCTGTAACAATTTGCAATTTTCAAAAGATTTAGAACGAATAACCTTGAATTCTTGCCAGCATCAAATCCTTCTTTCATTATTAGTTTTAATACCATATGCTAAATGCAGCACATTAATTTATGATACATTCAGTACAGTTAGATAAATTATAATTAAGAGGCTATCTTGTTTACATTAGGTCAAAACTAGCACGTTGAGGCTATTAGTGGTCAATTCACTCACACAAAATACTACTATACACCTCACAGGAAAATAAACTTCAGTTATTGTCAGTTAGTTTATTTATAGGTCTGTTTCTAAAATTAAATTTCAATAACTGTTTTAATGTAACTCAGTTAATACCTAGATCAGCTGTACTTTTCTTTTGTTCATGGACACATAATTAGCATGATCCTAACTTTTCTGAACAAAGTGCTCATCCCATAGATTTTTACTTTTAGTAACTGTGTCTGGTGGTGCTAAAGAAGGAACTATATTATGTTCTGCTGTGAAAATTTTAAAAAAATATTTTGACGAGGGATTTTTTAAGATTTAGAATTGAACTTTACACAATGTTTTAGTAGTGCTACCTACAGTTAATATACCCAGAGCCCTAGGAGCACCGCATTATCAGAATAAAACCCCTCAATGGATGTTCCACTTAAAAGCCCAAGGGAGAGACAGTCAGAGAGATTGGATTACAAAAGCTTCAGCTGTAAGTATAGATTTAGATGGTATGATTGCCTCTTCATCTTTCTCTGATATTATATAAGATGTTTTATAGAGCACAGGGAATTCCAAGACCATGTTTTCTTTAGGTTTATAGCAGACCTTTACATTTTTACAAAACATATGTTATTGAAGGGCATAAGCCTGTCCAGTTTCTTCAAAATATCAAATTTTTCTTTGTGTTTTACTAGTCCCATGTGTGTGGAACATTAACATGTCTTCATGAATAAGATAATGTCTGCCCGGAAGTCTATTTGCAATTAAAATCAATAATGTTGCTTTCTTGTTTAAATGACTGATGGGTGGGCTAAATTTCAACATCTACCAGGCAACATACTGTTAGAAATTTTTACTTTAAGCCATCAACATTTGTTAATTGTTTTTTTTGTTTGCTTTATGGTTTTACAGTGATGTACAAGGTATTAAAATTTTACCTGTTTTGGTAATGCCAAATAAGCACTGGGCACTGCAGCAATAGGAATATATGTATACATTTATGTTTAGAAAACACAGCGAGACTTAAAAATTGTTAGAGGCTTTCAGGAATCTTGTTCTATTCTCACTCCATTTAAAGAAGATTTAGAAATAAGGCAACTGCTCTGATGAAAATCAGAATTTGAAAGTGATGGAGTTTTCTTAATCAACTATGCTCAGCCCAACAACCAAGTTCTATAGTCATTCTATAAAAACAAATTATCTGGTAGTTGACCTTAATTATATCTACAAGTCAGTATAGTTGCAGAATTAGTAGCTAGGTGAGATCAATTTATAATGTTATCTTTTTGTTCTACTAAAATCCGATTTTTTTTTCTATCTGAAAGAATAGGAATAATGTTTAATATGTACTTCTACATTCAGAATTCATATCTTCTATTATTGAAATCAACTTAATATTTTCTTATTCTTGAATAACAACTGCTAGTTTCTGTTACCATATAACTGATATATAATGGTCAAAACTATTGACACAAATAACAAAATGCTTATTTCACTTACTAAACAAAAAATAGTTATTATATTTACATCTTCAAATACTTGAGCATAATTTTCCAATTTTATCTTCCTGTAATATTTTCCTTGGTCAAAGTCTTCAAAAAGGTTCCTTGAGCTTTCAGATATATCTGTGTAAAATAATAGAAAGATTTCCATAACTCTATGATCAGCAAATACCTTATGTAAGTTTTTTTCTTTCACTTATTTCACATTTTAATTAATGTAGGACAAAAGAAGTCTGATAAACTAAGTGATATTGAATAAATGCATACATAAACAAATAGAATTTTTCCAGCCTATGAAGACTATTAAAACCTACTTGGAGAAAACAGAGGTGTAAGAAAAAAGAAAATTCACTGGAAAACTAGTAACTGCTTTTCTTGATGTTCAAAACATTCATGTTTTCATGCAATCAGAGAAAAATTATCTACATTTCTTCTAAAAATATGTCTTCATATGTTTGCTCTTTTCTTCTAATTTCTAGGTGCCCAGTTTCTCTGTTCTGTGAGCAATCTAAAGCATGGAGCCAAATAGTAGTAGATCTACACTAAATAGCTTCATTAACCTAAAAAACTGAATGATAAACTGTATCTGAATGAAGTGCTGGATTATAAAGGCTGAAGAGGTGTCACAGCCATAAATGGAGTGATGACCAAGATCCATAGTGAGACCATGATTAACCAGATTTAACGAGAGGAAGTAGAAGAGAAGAAAATATAAAAAATGTTTGAGATTTACTAATCAAAAAGGAATGGTTGCTAATATTCACAAAATTTCCTAGTATTTTAGAACTTATCTAGTTTGTAAAGGTGCCAGAAAACAATTTTATTGCAATAAACCACAACAATTACCTGATAGCATTTACCTGATGACAACCTGCTTGCCAAATTAGAGAAATATGGATTTGATGGGTGGACTGTTCAGTGGATAAGGAA
>BJBW01006303.1:4755-18723 GCA_004320125.1 Scolopax mira
GGCTGAACACCCCCAGCTCCCTCAGCCTCTCCTCACAGGACTTGTGCTCCAGACCCCTCACCAGCTCCATTTCCCTTCTCTGGACACGCTCCAGCACCTCGATGTCCCTCCTGTCATGAGGTGCCCAGAACTGGACGCAGCCCTTGAGGTGGGGCCTCACCAGTGCCCATACAGGGAAATCACTGCTGTCCCAGTCCTGCTGGCCACACCATTGCTGATACAGGACAGGATGCTGGTGGCCTTCTTGGCCACCTGAGCACACTGCTGGCTCATCTTCAGCTGTTGTCAGCTGACACCCCATGGTCCTTTTTCCCTGGGCAGCTCCAGCCACTCTTCCCCCAACCTGGAGCGTCCATGGGGTTGGTGTGACCCAAGTGCACAACCTGGCACTTGGCCTTGTCAAATCTCAGGCCTCGGTCCATCCATCCAGCCTCTCCAGATCCCTCATGAGTCCCTGAAAACCCTTTGAGAGGATACATTTATCCTAGGGCCCTCTGTGCCCTCGAAAGTGCGGAAAACAAAAAACCCAATCCAGTAGGGAATTTCCTGAGCAGATCATGTTCTCTGGTATGTGTTTATGATACTGTAAAAATGAACACAATATAAAGCCTCCT
The DNA here is from genome assembly GCA_004320125.1 of Scolopax mira. Classification (NCBI taxonomy): domain Eukaryota; kingdom Metazoa; phylum Chordata; class Aves; order Charadriiformes; family Scolopacidae; genus Scolopax; species Scolopax mira. The sequence goes on from BJBW01006303.1 coordinate 5,370, forward strand.
GGTGAAGGTTCCTGTGGTCCTGCTTCATCTCTCTCTACAAGTGGCTTTTGAACTGGCCATGGGCGTAACAGGGCACGTGGTCCCTTCTGGAGGACAAGCAATGGAGCCATGTTTTCTACTTGTTTTCTTTTGTCCTCAGGAGATACCAGGAGTTCTCCAATTTTGCCATTTTGAACTCTTAATATAGCAATGTTTATTAATATTTTCTGCTTTCTTTATACCTTAGCAGTAAACTTTAACCTTTTCCACATGGGAAACTAACTGCAGAATCTGGGTTTCTCCACACGGGTAGAAGCACCCACTGGGGCTTTCCATTCGTGTTGGAATTCCTAAAGTTAAAGGAGAACGTTCAAATGATGGAAGGTAAATCTAGGTGATGGTTTTAGTGTTGACCCCCACTTTGAAAGCATCAGAAAGCACAGAAACCTGGTTTCTTTTGAATTAATTTAGAAGGCACCTTCCAGGAGCGCACCTAAGGTACAGCAGCTGGTGATGGGTACCTGGTTCATGGGGTGAGACCAGGACTGGTCTCCTCAGAAACCCTCCCATCTTATACCATGTTGTCATCGGGCTCTCGATATTGCGAACTATTGCTGCCACTCCTCTCTTGAGCCAGGCAATTGGGAAATCATTTTGGTCTGCTTAGCAGCAGGTTGTTACGGGTGGGCAAGCAAGTCCCTAGGGCAAGGATGGGCAGCTATTTCAGCCAAAAAATAGCAATTCAAAATGCAGAGTGACTCACTGTGTCACCAAAGATGTGACATTATCATCATTGGCTACAGGTTACATCAAATTAACCCAGTGCTAACTCTGCTGCAGATAAACACAGCTATCCTTACGTGAGGTTTGATGGTTTGATCACGCCTTATGTTGCCATAAGAGTCTCCTCTTGGCTCCTGGGACTGCTCCTCGATGATGGTAGGTCAGGACTGTCTGAAAAAGAAGCTTTCTTTCTGCCCTCTAATCTACCAGTTTCTCTTCCTAGCTTTAGGTGCTCTGCAGAAGTAATTTCTTCTTCCCAAGCACGGTCTTTGTTGTATTCTCCACAGCCACCCAACTCTCACTTCACTGTTCTTTTCCACTTGTTGTGATCTTCAGATTTGCCTTTGCCTACATTGTCATCAAAAATTGGGTTTGAGGCAAGTGTTATGTTGTTACTGGTCAGTTCTCAGGGTGGTTGTCTGGATGGTTTTGGTGGCTTCAGTGCTATTTGGATGGATAAAAAGCCCCATCCTACTGATTCTGTAAAGCACATGTGTATTTTCTGGTGTGTTCCAAAAAATATTAAGGACTCGGCACTCGCCCGACACCAATTCTTCCACACCCCCTACTCTTGCACTTCACAATTTGCTCCTGTCGGTAGATCCTGTGTGGTGCTGGAAAGAACTAATTGGTAATTAGAAGAGAAGTTGACTGCTGCTTAGAAGACCCACGCTCTGTAGAAATCTCAAACCATTTCTTCTGCAGAGCAGTAGAGACATGGACCAAAATGCGGGTTTAGTGAAGGCAGATGCAAACCTACTCATTCTCATCGGTGACTTTGTAACTAGAGATGAATTTCAATTAAAGCAAGTCCCTTAATTAGTGGCAAGAGTTGCCCCCTCCCACCCCTTTTCCTTGATCTTGTAGTGATTATGAAACTGGAGTATCTCAAGAAACATGGGGTTTGGGTTTCTGACTTACAGACAGGCAACCACGTGGATTACCAGGCTACTGGAGAGCTGGCAAGTAGGGGTAGAAGACTGGTTCTGTCCCGTTGGCAAATACATTTCTATTAAAGTAGTCGCATGGTTTATCTTTAATATGACTGCGGTAACAGTAGTTCTTACCCAGAGCTGCTGAAATCCATCTGGAATTAAATTGGCCTTTAAGAAAGCGCTTTGTGTTTTCTCTGAATCATAATAGTTTATGGATCCATGAAATTGGTTTTGGTCTGTTCAACATGTTGCTCAAATATTTCTAAAGAAGTTTTCCCTCTCTCTTTTCCTCTTCGTATTCGTCATCGTTTCTTCTCTTCAACCAGATTGAACTAGTTCGAAGAGATTACGTGGCTAACGGGGGCTGGGAGACCTTCCTCTCCTATGAAGACCCAGAGCAGGATATTCTCGTTGGCCTTCTACGGCTGCGGAAATGTTCGGAGGAGTCGTTCCGCCCCGAGCTGAAAGGAGGCGTTTCCATTGTCCGGGAATTGCACGTTTACGGGAGCGTGGTCCCCGTCAGCAGTCGGGATCCTTCCAAATTTCAGCACCAGGTACCCCGAGCCATCTTTATTCTTCATCTGAGCCTCTTCCTTGCACCCCGCTTCCCACCTCAGTATAATTGGAGAATATTTAGTATCTGAGATTCATTAAGTTGCTTGGGTTATAGTCCGCTGCAATGGAAACAGAATGGAATTTGAGCCCCTACTTGCACTTCAGCTGCCGAAATCGTGCTCCTTCTGAGTTTTGGCTAGTGTGATGGTATTTAGGCAATTGCAACTGCTCTGGGATTGAAAAAAATTATGTCTGAGTGCTGGCAGCCTTGCTCCGTGCCCATACAATATGATGCTGGGGCTGATTTGACTTTCGAGTACTAAGCACCTTCGGTTCTGAAGTATCTTTCCTTTAATCTCCAGTGGAGTGCATCAGAATTCACTCAGTAAAAGCAAAACAAAAGGAGATACATCCATTGTGTCTTATTTCCTTCTCAAATTTATCTTGTTGGGTAGATGAGTGTCACTTCTGAAATCTGAAGTAATTATGTATGGGAAGGTGAGATTTTTATTTGGTACCACCTCATTCTATTTCAAAGGAACATTTGTGGAATACATTCTTCCTACCAAACCAGCAGAAACCCAACTTTGGTCATGAGATTTGTGTCAGTTTAAACGATGGGGTGACTCCTGAGTCAGGTCTCTTAGTTGTGTCTGACAGTTTTTTACTTCAGACACACATTTTGAGGCCATTTCATATATATCTTAAAGCATGTGAGAATGGAGCAGAAAGCTGTGTTTCTAATTCCTTGCAGTGACTCGTGTGAAAATTGCACCTTATCCTGCTGCTGCCTGTAACATGCTGTGGCTTGCGATGAGCAAAAAATGTGAATTAAATTTTGCCCCGGTAGGTTTTGAACCTTTCGACTGAGCTTTTAAAAAAGCAATCAGTTTGTCCTCTTGGGCAGAAGTGCTCAGGGCTGATGTTTTAAATTAACTTCCTTCTATTTATTAATCTTTCCCTGAGTGTATACATTAAGATGCGGGTTTGCTAGGCACTGGTGGTGTGTGACCATAAGCAGTGGCTGGGGGAGGAAAAAAAAAAACCAAAAAAGGGAAAAAGAAAAAAAAATAAGTGGATGTTTCCGCTGTAAAATAGTTAAAACCTCAAAATTCAGGAAGGATAAAGTAGTCATCCTTAAGTATTTGGAGACAAAAAAAAAAAGAAAAAGAGAGAGACAGAGAAAATCAATTGAAAGTAGCCGACTACAAACATTAAAATAGGCTGCAAATTGAAATTTCATGGCATATGACGCACTCGTGTTCATTCGGAGCAGTCAGTGTTCAAGAGGTTAATCAGAAAGTGTTCTTCACAGTTGTGGGGGCAATTTCTGATTAGAAGGATGTTTTAGAATGAAGATTTCTGTGTGTTATTTAAAAAAGCCTGCGAGTGTTAAATGTTTTTTTAGAATTAAATCACATCTACTCCAGCGTTGCCAGAGCCTGAGTCTGTACGTCTTGTCAGGGAAACAGAAGAACAAAGAGCTGAGGAGAATTCTTGCATCCTAATGTTAGGAGTGAATTAACCCAATCAGTTATTCCCAGATACATAGGACGGCGAAGCTGTTAAATAGAGTGGAAAGGCTCTTCCCTTGTTTTGAAGCATTACTGGGATTCTGGTGGCATTCCTGCTGGGAGAGATTTCCAACTGTAAATAGAGGCATGGATCTGGTCCAGATTATGAATGTGGTGTTCTTCTGTGAGACGTTGGGATAGGGGATGGCTCTTCAGGGTTGGTTATTTCAGCAGGTGTCATGGTTTGAGAAAACCCATCACAGTTTATTGTCATTTAGCCAATTATTGTGTCACCTGATGACTCCTCCCCACCTGGAAAGGGGAACTGGGGAAAGCAAGGAAACATGAGGGTTGAAATATAGATGGATTTATTAGGATGAGAGTACATAATTAACAATAATACTAAAGAACCAATATTAATCCCAATATTAATAGAAGATATACAAGAATTATCCTCAACCCATTCCATCAGTAGGAAGCTGGGCATTCCCAGCAGAGGACAACAAATGTTGGACCCTGCTTTGGGAGGAAGGGTCCAGCTCAGGGGTCCAGCACCGGGGTGAGTTTTCTGGACCAATGTCATCAAGGGAGAGAGAACTATGCAGCAAACTTTCTAATTTACCTTGAACGTGACATTCATGGTATGAAACGATCCTGTCGGCCACCCTGGGTCAATTGCTCCTCCTTGTCCTTACACTGGGCAAGGCTTGAAAACTCTTAGACTTTGAATCTCAAATCCCATTGCTAGGCTAGAAAGTCAATATTTTCATTAATTCAGACACTGGAGTCTTCTGAAAGTGTAGTTTTCCCCAGCATTAGAAGAGAAATTAGTCCTGTGTTGCTCAGCCCAGGACAGCAGGGTAGAATTGTTCAGGAATTACAGGATTCATACCAGCTCAACTTAACATCAATGGATTTAACTTGGTTCTGTTTCTGCCGTAGAGAAGCAGCCAGGCACTAGAACTGCCAGGGAGTAATTTCATCATCAGAAAAAAGCCCTGAGAGCACTCCACAGTAAAACTGAGTGTTGGTATACCTCAAGCCCTCTCCTGCAATAAGGTTTTGATCATTCCTGTGCCAAAAATACGAGTCTTTTGAAACTGTACTAATGCTTACATTCTGACCTTGCTTGCGCTTTCTGTTTTTACACAACTTACCTGTTCTTCCTGTTATTTCTCCCATTATAGGGATTTGGTATGTTACTAATGGAGGAGGCGGAAAGAATAGCCAAGGAGGAGCATGGGTCATGGAAAATTGCTGTAATTTCAGGTACCTTCGCTTTATCCCTTTTTATTTTTTTTCTCAATATATATCTTAATCTGAAAATAAACCCACCGCAGCCAAGGCCACTGCTGTGAACCTTCATCGCATTAGACAGAAAATGAGCATCGAGCAGATGCTTCTTCATTGATGGAGACAAATTCCATGGCAAGCTTTGTCCGGGTAATACGATTATTGTCAGCACCGTACCGGGGGGACGCGCCGCAGGGAACCGTCCCGTGCTCGGTGACGAAGGAGCCAGACCACGGGGTGTCTTCCTCCTCCAAACACCGCTATTTCCAACCTCGCAGGTTGTTATTGTCGAGGGGCTGCTTTCTGGAGCTTCTGAGGATAGAAAATTGCCGGCCTCGCATTTTCAAGTCTTTCTGAAAGTACCGTCATTAGGGCGGACAGATGTGCTTTTAGGATACATTAAGCGTGGTCGTGAAGAAGGGAGCGATGCAGGAGAGAGCTGCAGCCCTTTCTCTTCTGTCATTTTCGAGGCGTTGTGTCTGAGAGTGGCATCAGCTCACTGTGAAACCAAGGTCGGGACTGTCTTAATTAGCAGTTACGGGACCCACTGAAAGCTTTTACAGGCGTATGGGGTTTATAACTGGGGAAGCTGGCGAGCTGTATGGGAGGAGGAAGCTCTGGTTGGCATAAGACTTATACAGAATAGCTGGGATATAGACTGTTACTGTTTAAAAATACTCATAATCTTGTGCCACCCCACCAAAAGACCTCAAAATGCAGAAAACCTAGCTGCTGAGGAGCCTCTCGGTGCTTCTCAGCGTTAACGGCCCTGGGTGTCGAAAAGCAAAGCACGGCGTCTCGACAAGTACTTGTGACAAGGCAGTAGCCAAATGCTTAAAGATAAATCTTTATTCTCTGAATTCCCTATTTCTTGTTTCCTTAAGACTCATCCCAGCCCTGTTTCCCTCTTGCTGCTGCGTGGGTGTCAGTTTGAACTGGGAACTTCATAAATGGCTCAAAAATATCCATTCCACCCCAGAAAGGAGAAAGGCCAAAGGGGAAACACTTTCTTTTCAGTTTTGCTGGTACCACCTTGGCTTGGGATGGGTGAAGGGAGAACGTCACAATTCCTCTGTGCTAGAGAGCCCTTCTGTTGACGAGAACAGAAAACGCACAGCAATTACTAAAAAACAATTTGCAAAAGCCTTCATGTTGCTAATTTTAGCTGTATTTTAGCAAACCGATGCGAAGAATACTTTCTTTGCATCCGAGATTCAGCCCAAGAGGCCTTGTTTTGCTGCATGCACAGTTTATGGCATCTTGCTAAGACCTTGTCTGGGATTTTTTTATTTTTTTATTTTTCCTCCCCCCTGGAGCGCAAAGTACAATATGGTACAATTTGTCTTTGAGTACAGAATCCTCCAGCATCTGCAAAGACCACAAGTTTTCCAGCTGTTTCCTTGGAGATGTTACCACTTGAATTGCAGTTCTCCTCTAGGTTTTATCTGAAACAAAAATGCAGCCAGAAGTTCTTTCTCCATTGGAGGATGAACTTGGTTTTGCTAATTTTGGTTTCCAAATAGATTTATATTATTTTTTTTTCAATCTGGGAACCCACTGCAAGGTTGGATCTCCAGCATATTGCAAAATTTTGACTGCTTTCTAGAGAGAAGCATGTAAAGGAGGTCTGCTTTCAGGATGTCTCTCTCAGGGCTCTATCTCATTAGCGCTGCGAGTTTTTATGAATGCTTTGTTGCAGTGTTTTGTGTAACAGTGTCCTTTCTTCAACAGTATTTTCCAGTCTTGGGCTTAATTATTAGTCGAATAAATAGCGTCAGAACATCCAAACTGGCTCTTCAGGGAATGGTCCCTGGTCCACACTGATCCCTGCACTCTGCAAAGTACCGGGGTGGGTGGTTGAGTTCCCGTCCTCTAATGATTTTGAGGAAAGTTATGTCTAAGTAGCAAACTCTCTCTTTGATTTCTTCCGAAAGAAATACATGTATTTGTACACGTATACGCCTATACATAGTTAAGAGTGGGACAGGAGGATGGGACAGTCTTTTTCTCAGTGGTGCCCAGGGACAGGACAAGAGGAAATGGTCACAAACTTGGACACAAGAAGTTTCACCTAAACACAAGGAGGAACTACTTGACTTCAAGGGTGGCAGAGCCCTGGCAGAGGCTGCCCAGGGAGGTGGTGGAGTCTCCTTCTCTGGAGACATTCAACCCCCCCCATCCCCGGACACGTTCCTGTGGGCCCTGCTCTGGGTGGACCTGCTCTGGCAGGGGGGCTGGATCATCTAGATGATCTCAAAAGGTCCCTTCCAACCCCATAGTGTTCTGTGATTCTGTGATTTTAAGAAAGGACATGAAGGGGTTTCGTTATTGCCTAAAGATTAGGGCTCATCTCTGAGATCAGTTCCAGTTCAGCTCTGGTTAGAAATTAGCAGCAGTTATCATGGTTGGGGGGCTGGACTATGATGATCATTAAAGGTCTCTTCCAGCCCAACCCATTCAGTGATTCTGTGATCCTCTGTGGCTGGTCCATACCCTGCCTTTCAGTTGGTGGGGGGTGTCTCCTACTGATTGTTGTAGGAGAGCCCATTTCCTTGGGACCCCAAACTTGGTGACCCCCATTATCCTGCTGAATGGCACTTTGCAATATTGATCACTGAAGATATTTCTCTGCCCAGACGTGGGAGGCCAGACATCCATCTCTACCTCATGCAGGTGGAGGGAGACCCACTCACCTTTGGGGGCTGAATTTGGGGAGCTGGATAACTCGGGGTGGGACGGGGTGGGTGTCCAGGAGCCTCTGGCTGATTATTTGCCACGGCCTTGGATTGAAGGGTGGCTTGAAATTGGTTTGGAAATGCATTCAACACAAGCCAGATGAAGGTAAATTGAGATGAAAGTGTGTATGGCCAACATCCCAACCAGGCAATACTGTTACGAGTGGTTATGAAAAAACAGGAAAGAAAGGGAAAAAAAAAAAACCCACCGTATGACTAATCTGCTTTTAGTGAGGTTACATTAGAAACGCCTCTCTCCTGTCCAGCTGATTTGCTGCCCATCCTGATCAAGGAGGTATTCAACATTTCCTGACATCTCAGGCTGTGGCCATTAGAGCCTCCCTCGTTAGAAACCTCTCTCCTCCGTGGCATAACACGGCACCTGCCGGAGCCAATTTTCCTTTTGTCCAGGCTCCCCGGAGGACTCCAGGCATAATCTTTTCCCCTCTGCTTGCTTCCTTCCCACGTTATAACCTCGTCAATGCTCTTAATTAAACATTATTTCACTTGCCTGCGAAGGCAGACGTCCCCTTCTTTAGGGCAGGTGTCGAGTCTTGTGCTTGCCCGTTTCTTGCTCAGAGGAGGGCGAAGGCTCCTTCCCCCTCAGCGGTGACTCAGCGGCGTATTTTGGTGGGAAGTATTCACATTTTTGTATTCTCCATCAGGCAGTACTGTAAAAATCACTCCGTGCAAACATGTAAATGGGAAACGAGTGAGTAATTCGCGATTGCCTCCTGATTAAGATCTGTAGGACCATAATAATCAGATTGGGGGTGACTGATCCCAACATCTTTCTCCTAAACCCACTGCAGCAGCCGGGAATCCACAAGGGCCAGGCTGTCAATAGAAATTAAACTAATCCCACCTGGTTTCTGTGGTCTCCACCAGAGATAAAATCGTTCATTACCGCGGGTGACTCATCCCCCCCCCAGTCTGTTGGTGCTGCTGGAGCTCACCGCCTTCTGTGTTTAAGGAAACTGTGCTAATCTTGCCTTTGCCTTTTGCAGCGAGGGAGAAAAAGGAGATTCAGAACTTTCTAAAAGTAAATCCGACGCCTCGTGCCGGTGTTAAATTCTCCTGCGGTGAAGAGTGTTAAGGGCAGAGAAACGGAGCCGGCATATAAATCAGGGGGGGAGGCTGGAGGGCACAGTTGATGGTACGCTAAAGTATCCTAATTTCCTCCTGTAAACAGCCTTTCGGTCACCCTAGAAGTAATAAATTAACTTGGGGTAATCAGTGATTGATGTGGGATGTTGATTCCCAAGGCTGCCTCGGAGATTGCCAACCGCCAGGGCGTACCCAGGGGATCTCGGGACTGGGAGACTGGGAAGCGTTGCTGGGAGGATGGATGGGGTTCTGGGGGGCTCCTTGGAATTGCACTTCTAGCCCTGGTTGGGTATTTTTAGAACTGTCAGTCTTACTTGCTATTAATAAGAGAAGTGGCCCAAGATAAGTGGAAATAGGGGAATGTTAATGAATTGACTCTCTGATGTTTGTCTGCTGCAGATTGATGGCCTTTGGAAAAAAAAAAATTAATTAGGGGGATTTGGAAGAAGCCAAGGATAAAGCTGTGCTAGGGGATTGGTGCTGTGGAAGAGCTGCTGTGTACAATCCTCGAGTCCTTAATGAACTTCAATTTTGATGGTTTAATAATGTAACAGCTTTGAAAACGGGCTTGAATACTGTATTAACTGGGATTTCGGTGCGGGCGTGAACAGGAATAGTGCTGCCCTTAAGCAAGGACACTTCAGCAAACACCAGCATTCTGTGAGGGTGTTCTGCTAGGAAGGCTTTTTTTCTATATATACACCATAGTATATCTTTCAAGGATTTATAATGTGGCCTAACTTCTGTGGAATACAGATCAGAGGCTTCCACCTGTCCTGCATCTGTCCCAGCTGAGGGTGCTTGGGAAACTGGGAACATGCCTTGATATTTTTAAGGGTTTTTGTGGTTCCCACCTGCCAGAGCTTTCCTTAGAGCGGGCAGAGGAAGACCCAGGAAAACAAACCCCAGACAAAATCCAGTGAGTGGGAGTTAAAGGAGTCCTTCTTTCTTGTCCTTCTTCCTTCCTCAACAACCCCGTTCCCAATCTCAACCCAAACTATCCCCAGGTTGATGAAACCGAAGCTAAAAACCCTACAAATTCTGAAGTTAGATTGGGTAGGAGGTGTTTAGAAATCATATTAATGATGAAACGAAGGTGATTTCCATCCTAGTGACTTGTAACACGCAGCAGCATAAATAGCCTTGAATCAGAACTGTGAGCAATGACAGGTTTGGGGCAATTTAAAAATAAATATCTCTTTCTTTCATGGGAATCTTCCCCTCTGCCTAGCACTGCTCTTACACTGCCCGCAAGATGTAATCCTCCTTTTCAAGGCTGCGTCAGGGGCTCAAGGCTTAAAGCTTGTCCCTTAGTCAAAGCTGCCAGTGTCGAGTTCCTGGAGTTGTGGGTTTCATCTTTGTTGTGTTTATAACCCAAATGTGACCCGTGGTGGCCGTCGGGCTTGTCACCTCCTGCTCTTGCTGAGAATGACTTGTGGCTCAGGGCATCGGGGCAGCCTTATGTCTGGTGAGTTTGTTCCCCTCAAAAGGCCTGTTGGGGGGCGACCAACGCTTCTCCCCAGTTTAACCAGTCTCACCCCACCGCCTGGGTAATGTTCTGTGGCTCAGAGTGGGGTGAGCACCTCTCCCCGTGTCACAAACAGCCACGGGGTTTTGGGTTTTTTTGTTCCTTTAAAGCACATTCAAGGCAGAGCTGCGCAAATGAATGCCATCAGCTCCTGTGCTTCTTCAGAGCACATTAGTTTGTGCTCCGAGGGAAGAGGGGGGGGAAATAAATAAATAATAAAAATGCAGAATTTCCCAGCAGACTCTTTCCAAAGCGTTTTGTTCTCCCTGCTGTTCTTGGAGCAAACAGGTTCGGCTGAACCTGCGTTCTCGTCGTAAGTCTTGTAGCTCTTAGGGATGTTCAGTTTAGAGACAGAAGAGGCAAAAAGAGGGGCAGGGTGTAAGGGGATTGCTGTTAATGGTGCTAAAACCGTGCGAGGTTACTTGCAAACAAAGGAGAAGCTGAGGTCCCCTGCTTCAGGCACCCAGGAGTCATCGCAGGCAATGAACCGGGGAATGATGCACAAGGCAAGCTGGGCTGTTCAGCAGCTGCCTCCTGGTGTGTCTAGTTAAATATCACTTCATTTGAAGAGGACCGGTGGGAGAGCTGCCTGAAATCGACAACAGAGTCGATGGCAAACGCACCGGGAGAGCGTTTTTGTAAGGGGAGACGAGCCCTTGCAGGGCAGGTTGGGAAGGGCTTTTTGGATTCTGGCAGCACATGGGGAAATTAGGGTATGGATGGGATGGGAAACGAACATCAACCACAGCTATTCTGGTGTGATGTTCAGATTGTGTGTGACACCGTGGTTGTACCTCTGGGACTGCCACTGGGTGGATGCTCTGCTCTATCGAAACTGATGCTTTGGACCCTGGATCACAGGATCCCAGAATGATACAGGGTTGGAAGGGACCTCTGGAGAACATCTGGTCCAACCCCCGGATGCTGAGGTTGCAAGGTACATCCTTCCCCCCAGAGGTGCCATCTCACATCTGGATATTTGACCGAACCAACCAGAATTAAATATTCACAATAACGAGGTGGTTTTGTGGCCTGTTTGCAAGGTTCCTCTATGGACCCTCCTTACAAGGTTTCTGTGTCTGCTCCTCAGTGGTAGGGAGGAGGTGCCCCCCCCCTCCCCAAATCAAAGAGCAAAGTAAAAAAGCCGAATGGCTTGTTTATCATGAAGTCGTTGCTCATTTAAGGTAATTTTCTGCATGAGTGGTGCCTTTCTACTCTTCTGATGTGAGTAGTATATTAGTATGCAGGCTTGGGTAGCTGAATGGTAGACCCTGGAGGCATCACTCCATTATTCAGAGCTCTGGGGAGGTCTGATCTAAAATGTCTGTTTTTCCATTTTCCAGCATTTGTAATTGCATTTATGTTTTCCTTGCCTTTTGTCGGTTTTGTGGTGTGATTTGTTGGTTATTTGGGGTGGGTTGGTTTTTTGTTGTGTTGTTTTTTTTTTTGCTTTTAGTTGTACCTGCTTTGAATTTGCATCTTGTTTTTCCTAAATCACACTAAAACGATTTTAAACATGTTACTCCTCTGATGTCCGTAAGTCTTTAGGCACTGAAAATATAAGAAACCTTGGTTTTGGAGTCTCGTGGACAGGCTCTTAAGCCTGCTGCATTTATAATCACTTCTCCTTTTCTGGCAATAGCCGATGCTTGAATTCTGTATCCAGGGTTTTCTCTCCCTTTGATATGATGATGCCACTCCAATCCCTAACGAAGCTTTCCCTTCCACTCTTTCACCAGTCAGTCTGCAGACCTCTATCTGTTCCCGTGTGGGCTGGGATTTTTCTTGGCTCTATTTTGAGGCTGTATCTCCTGGTTTGAGGTCCGTAGGTGTCGGCGCTTGCCGGGGTCCCCTTTGGGAGTCCGTGGTGAGCGGTCGCACGCAGTGACTCAAGCCATACGGGGTGGGGGTGGGTTTTTGTGTGTGTGTGTCAGAAACTCCACAGCATCCAGAGGATGATTTAGGAAAAACACACGCTCGTTCCCCACGTTCCTCCCATGAGTACAACCCAGCCCTCCTACCTGTTGTTTCTAGTCCAGCTTCCAGTGTATTTGCCTCAGCCTCTGCCCGAAGAACACGGGCTGCAGCGGGTCGGGTCGGTACAGTGCTGGGTGTCTGGGGAAGGCAGTAAATACCAGGGAAGGGCACAAGCATCTTCTCAACCTCCAGCCACTCGTTGCCCAAGGACTTCTAGAGTCAGAGAAGCACCTGATAGCCCTCGGGGGATTTTCCTGCCTTGCCAGTCTGTCTGCCTGTAACGGCTGATAAATTTATCTCCCCATCCTTTTCCAGGAGCTTTTTAGGGCTGGTTGTACTGCCCCACTGTGTTACCTTGAGCTTGGGAGGAGTCAACTTGGGTCTAGGTGAAGGTGGATAAAGGACAGTCCTCTGTTAAAGGTTAAAACCTTCCTGTTGTCTCCTTGGGGGGTTCCTACTGCCGTTGTTTTGACTTTGCTGCTTGACATGTAATAATTAGCCCCTTCTGACCCTAATCCTGCAGTGAGTATTTCAAACTGCTTCTTTAAAACAGAACCAGTGATGAGTGTGTGAAATGTAAGATACAAGAGATTGTGAAATACTCAAAGTCCTGGGTCCTCCCCCTCCAAAATGAGAGAAGAATAAAGCTCCTGCTGGATATACTCAAACAAATTCATACATTGTGGATCCTCAGTGTTTCCTCTAAGCGGCAAATTAGTTGTTCTATGTCACCTTCAGATTTTGGTAGTTACCTTCATAAAATCATATAATCATGGAATGGTTAGTTGGAAGGGACCTTAAAGATCATCAAGTTCCAACCCCCTGCCCTGGGCAGGGACACCTCCCACCAGACCAGGTTGCTCCAAGCCCCATCCAGCCTGGCCTTGAACCCCTCCAGGGATGGGGCAGCCACAGCTTCTCTGGGCAACCTGTTCCAGTGTCTCACCA
>BJBW01006305.1:3812-15586 GCA_004320125.1 Scolopax mira
TAAATCTAATCTAATCTAATTCTAAATCTCCCCTCTTCCAGTTTAAAACCATTACCCCTCATCCTATCACTACACTCTTTGATAAAGAGTCACTCCCCATCTCTCCTGTAGGCTCCCTTCAGGTACTGGTAATTACTCTAAGGTCTCCTTGGAGCCTTCTCTTTTCCAGACTGAACAATCCCAACTCTCTCAGTCTGTCTTCAGGTGCTCCAGCCCTCTTATCACCTTTGTGGCCCTCCTCCAGACTTACTCCAACAGGTCCATGTCCTTCCTGTGCTGAGGACTACAGAGCTTCCAAATGCTGAGGCTATGTTTTCCAGGCCAGCCAGGCAGAGAGTTCCCCTGTCTGAGCAGTGGCAGTGCCCACAGAACACTGGCTTGGATGCCCCATGTGCTCGATTCTCCTTTGTGGCCCAGATTTCCAAAGGGGAACATCTCCTGTGCTGTGTTCTGGCCAGGAAAACCCCTGTTGCTGCTGAGGGGGAACAGTGGGATGGAAAATTAAATGGGGGAACAATGGGCCATGTAGAAGAATGGGGGCATGAAATAATTTAACTTAAATAATAATTTAACTTAATAGGAATAATTTAATTCCTATTAAGTACTCTGCCAACTTGAGTATATACCTGTTCATGCCAAGCTGAACCAACACCAACTGTCTGGTTGGTGGTTTTGTGGTTTTTTTCATTCAATTTGACAAACTCAAGCAGTTTGATTAAATTCCCATGGACCTGAAACTATTGTGCTGTACCTTTACTCGTGCTTTGGTAGAAATGAGTATTTCCTGCTCTTAGGTCTCGATGTTAAAGAAAGGCAGTGTTTTGCACCAGCCACCACTGCTGGTTTCAGTTGCTTGGTGCAGCTTTAGCAATGGGGTTCCTGTCGTTGTTATACCTCTTGCTTCTGGGATGAGGGGAGTGATGGCTGACAAGAGAGCCTGGGGCTATTCATAAGGCCCTTAACTTGCTCTGCAATTTGCACACCAGATGCCTCCACGCCAAATCAACCCCGTGAAATCAGAGGGTGGCTTCAGAATGATGCTCCGAGCGTCTCACACTTCTCAGCTGAGGTGAATGGGTAACCTGTACCTGATGAACATTCCCAGAAGAGCCTATGTGGCTGTAATGCCAGCACGGAGTGGCCCGTGTGACATCTGCTCCACGTGAGCTTTCTGCATCCTCCCCTGATGCATCATTTGGCTGAAAACAGACAACACTTCCTGCTAATTATGTGCTGCTCTGCTACCTGCTAATTAAGGAGGGCTGCAAAGTTGAGATGTGTGTTCTCTGGGGTAGTGACCAGCAAATTTAGTGAATGTAGAGGTGAAGGATAAAAATTTTAATAGCGAGAGAACATGAAATGGCTAATACAGCACTGGCTGGTTGGTGATTTTTTAATCTTCTTCAGGATTTACTGATATTTCTGTTCAGAATTACACCAATATTGATTGGGATAAAGGTATTTAAGTTCCTAACTCTAGGGAAGTGAACACAATGTGGTGGGAAAAGCCATTCCTTCTTATCTGGATGGAAAAGAAACCCAGTGGTGGTGGCACAGACGCATTTTGGAAAAATAAACAGCAGCGAGAGACACGGCACCGTGGCTCTGCAGGCTTGCAGAAAGGCCATCAGAAGAGGGAGTTCCCTCTGCAGGCTTCAGAGAAGGCTTCAGGGAACTGAAGGAGTGGCTCCCAGTGCTGGGAATTCATCAGGGTTTCCTAGGAGTGAGCAGCTCTCTGTGCTGAGAGAGGGTTTCTGTCAGGCTAAACGAACCTCTCCCTCTCAGCAATGGGTTTTTGGTCTTGCTGGATGGACCCTGTGCACTGCAGATGGGTAGGACCATCAGATGCCCAGCTCTGTAATGCTGGACTGGCCATGATTTCACCTTGGCAGCTAGGCTGACAAATGTCAGGAGGAGTTTTCTTAATATAACCTCTGTACATTACAGAGTTTCGTTATAGTTCCAATATATAGCTGACTTTCAAAACCAGAAAGGTACCATCAAGCTTCTGAAATTAACATCTGGTTAAAGCCCAGCTTATATGAATGTTTAAGAAACTATTTCTGTATCACAAGATAAAAATGAGCCTGAATATGGAAAACCTGTATAAAAAGTATCCCCCATGTGTGTCATTATCTACATTCTTTTAGGTAGCATCTGATGATGATCAGGATCTAACTTATTTAGAGGGTTATTGAACCATGTTATTGAGGTGTTCATGTCTCTCACTTCTGCAGCACAGTCATAAGAGATGGATGCCTAAATGGCAACGAGCGGCTGATGTGCCTCCTTAATGATCCTGCAGGAAATAACCAAGCTGGACAACATGGAAAACTTTCCGTGGACACACGTATGTCCCAGTAAGTACTTTCCCAGTCGGCCTCTCCTTGTGCGAGCCCACGTGGAAGGGAGAGGCAGATTGACTCCACTCAGACCAGTAAAGTGCACTGAGGGTATCGCAGGAAATACTTTGCACCAGGAAGTAAAATACTACTCCTACCCATGTCAGTGGCGAGATCGTTCTGATAGCTTGCTGTTTGCTTCCTTTGGCAAGAAACAGCAGCCATTGCAATGCAACTGGCAAAATATAGGTTTTACTCACAAATCTAGTAAGTGCCAGGCTGAGAAGGTACCCCATTTCCTCACTATCTCCTCATCTGTTAACCAAATATAATATCCATTAATTTAACATCATTTCAAGCAGTTAAATTAATCTACCATTGATAACATGCCTGGATTTTATCCAACAGAACATGCTAGACAAGTATAAAATATAATTTGTTTCATCAGTATTGCAAGATAAGTGGGTTGTTCTTCTAGAATTTTCCTTCAGTCTACCTAACAATATTTTAACAGTGTAGCCTGTAGTGTAACTTACTGGAAAAACTCCCTCTTGGTACAGGAAAAATCACAGAATGCAGGAGAAGTTAAAATACTGTAGAAGTTTTTACAGCAGTACTGTAAAATGCTGTAGAAGGAGTGAGATCCACAAACAGTAAAGATGACGTACAGGAAACAGTTGGACTGATGCTCTTCTATTTCTTTATAAATTACAAAAGAAGCTTGAAATAGCTATAATACAAAATAATTTCCCTGTATGCTAAGATTTCAATATTGTCTAGCTTGACTGGAGAACTTACTGAAACTACAGCATCAATAGACAGTACAGCTGCAAACTGAACAACCTGGAGGAACTTTTGGTCCTCCAGCTACATAAGGCTTTTTATTTATGCTTGCTTGTTAAGCTTAATTCCAATAATTAATCACCCTTTTGCAGAAAATATATTTTATTAAGTATTACCTGCTAACACCCTGCAGCAAAGATAAGACTCTCAGAAATGTTTTAGATATAACCCCACCAGGAAGAAGTATATTTGGCAGAACTAGTGTCTTCATGGTTAAAAACACAGAAAAATTAGTTCATAGAAGAATTGAATTTTTAGATGTCTTTTATATATATATATGAAAGGGCTACAATGAGCTGAATGGAGTGCTACAAAACATGAATACAGTATCTGCTATTTTACTATTACTGAAGACTTTTATTTATTGGTCAAGGACACCCAGCAGAACAGAAGCAATAATTATTTCATGGTAGTGTAAGTTTTACAACAGCAGAAATGCGCCCAATGGGCAAGCCCCTTTAAATAGAAGCAGTGAAGGCATCTGATGCCTTGGGATAACCATTTCCCCAGCAGTTGTCAGTAAGGAGTCACGTTCTTCTTTAAAAAAGCGAAGCTGCATTCACTGAAACATCTGATATGGCTTGTTTTGTTCTGTTTTGTTTTGTTTTTTAAATCCTGTTTGACTACGTGGTGCCTACTCCACTGGCACTGCCCTCTCGGAGGAGCTCCCAGCGACTGCAGTGAGAACTCAACCAAGCCTCTAAAGGTTAGTGAGATGCCAGGAGGGAATGATCACCCGGCTGGTTTGCCATCCATGATGTGAGTGAGGTCTGTAACCTGAGAGCCTGTTGCACAGCTTTTTGTTGCTGTGGGATCATAAGGAGCTGGGTGGTTGTGTCCCTCTTTGTGCAATGCCCAAGCACACACCTTTCACTTGGGTCTGGATTCAAAGTGCAATCCCTGTTTCTGAGTATCTCGCAGTCTGGATGCTCCTATTCTGAGCTGCCCTGCCTGGATTATTCTGGAATGTCTGGAAATAATGCCTTCCCAAACCGTCAGTCATCATCAATCCCAAGAGCTGGGAAGTTCTAGAAAGCTTTCACTGTACTCTATTTATTTTTCCATTCCCTCCCACACCCTAACACAACATGGGGCAACAACAAAGACTGCAGTAAAATGGTTCCTACAAACATGTTATCTGTTTAAGTTAGGCTTTTTTTTTTTTTTCTGTTTTAAAATATCCCAAACTACAAGTTGGTTTCGAACAGTACTTTCCCAGAGGCGCTCATCACAAAGCACCACTTGGGGTACCCATTTGATTTCACATATATTGGTGGCTTTCAGAAGGAACAATTTCCCTTGTTATCCCACCTGGACAGGAATGCTGATACTATACATGTCAAAAAATGGAAGAGGAAATGCAAAACCTCTCCATGTTGCCAGTGGCCCTTGAAATGTGCTGTGCATGGCCAGGTTTGATGGCCTGAAAGAGCATTCTTTGATCTTCTGACCCCTTTTGACCCAGGCAGATGACTCTGAAGTCCTTTCCTGATGTTGTAAATACCAGTGATAATGTACAGCCCATGGAAATCTGCAGCAACTGATAGGTGCTCATTAGTCACTGCCACAAAGCTTTGCACATCAGAATCCATCTACAGGTGCCACCGGGAGAAGGCAAGAAAGAAAAATGTGTCATACTCTGAGGTAAACGGCTTGATTTCTTATTAGTCCGCAGGAGGCTGAATTAGTGATTTATGAAGCACTTTGCCACGATGAGATTTGTTGAGCCCACTTAGGATTCCTTTTTGGCTGTTAACACAGAGCTAAACAACTGAGACTGCATCTACATGCCCTTCGGCAGACACGAGCTTGCTCCATGCCCTGCGCCCACCCGCTCTGAGCCACACCACTGGCAGCACGGCTACCTTCTTGGCACGGAGGGCTAATAGTCCCACAGTTACTCATCCCAGCACCATACCCCCCTTTTTTCCAACCAGGTGTTGGAGCTGCTGCTGACGTGCCAGGGAAAGGGCAGGCACGCCGTCTGCCCGGCAGGAAGGCAGGGGTCACCCATGGAGGTTGGAAGTCACGCCAGGAGGCCAGGCAGGAGGGGTGGTGACTACCTGGGGCAGAGTAGTGGGGGGGTCAGCACATCTTCATCCAGCTCTGTGGCATCACGAGCAAGATGCGGTTCCTCTGCCTAGGGAACAGACCTGTGGGAAGGTGGGGTTTTTTCCATCTTTGACACAGCTAGAGCTTATTAAGATTTGAGAAAACTAGAAGCCCAGATTGTTGAGACCACTAGCAAATTTTCAGGAAAAAGCAGAACTGCTACAGAAAAAAAAAAAAAATTAAAAAAATAATAAAAAATAACATAGAAAAAGAAACCCAAATCTCCATTTTAAAAACCAAATCCAAACCAAATTAAATCTTCAAAGCCTCCTTCCTGGACATAAATCCCCTATTTTTCTTTTGAAGGCCAGCATTAGATGATGCAAGACCAACACTGAATTTCCAGCCCATTAGCCTCTGCGGAGCCAGCCGGCAGACAGGGTGATGTGGTATGTCTGCATACCTCCTCCAGGCACTGGAGAAGAGGTGAGAAGCAAAAACCCTTCCCAGGCTGGAAAGCGTTAAGAGATCCTCCTCATCTCTAAGGGCATGTGTTGCTGCCGTGGGGGGTGTCATGGGACAAACTCGTGGGGTAGCCCACAGGAGACACTCCTGGCAGAGACAGGGCTGGCCAAAGAAGGCAATTGCAAAGCCTTTTGGAACGTTGCCTCCTCTGGCTGAAACGGGTAGGAAAGGGCTTGCCTTGCTGGTTTTTGAAGGGTTTCTGAGCCACTTGAAACAGCTCCCAAATGGTGACTGCCCTGCGCTGAGCCACCTGCCTGACACCAGTGACTCGCTGCGGGGAAAGGCACAGCTCTGGAACTGTCTTCTTCCTCTGACTCGAAGTGCTTGTCTCTCTCTTATCAGCCAACCGACCATGGCAGAGGGGCAAGTTTAAGGGATTGCTCCATGCTTTTGTTGGTGTAAAGCTGGTATCTATTTTCCCAATGTAAACAGGAGTTACTGGATGGGTGGAGGCGACTGTGACTGCTGTCCTCATGGAGGACAGTGGAGGTTATTCTGGCCCAGCTACAGTGTGAAAGTGCTAATCCCCCCATCTGCACTCGTTAAACCTTTTAAATAAAGACCTGTCTCATGAAGGAGTGAGGCTGTGAGGTCTGGTTTTTCCTACAGCACTCACTAGAGACTCGAGAAACAGCAAATGCGAGTGGTGGTGGGCTCACAAACCTTTGAGACTTGTTGGGCATAGTTCTTTGGAGCTCTAATGGAAAGGATGAGGAACCACTAGCTCTTATGCTCTCCATCTGTACGGGGCAAATTTAGACCTAAATTCCTCTGGTCCAAGCCCAGATTCACAGCTGAGCAGGAAAGGTTGCCCTAGAACTGCCCCACATCAGGGATTTCATGTAAGGCATCCTACTGATGTGTGTGGGATTAATCAAAAGAGGGAAGAACTTCCATAAGCACCTTGCAGGACTGGCTCCTCTATTTAAAACATCTGCTAAAGGAAGAAAAGGCTGCATTACCCCAAGACCAGGTTGGATGGGGCTTTGAGCAACCTGCTCTAGTGGGAGGTGTCCCTGCCCATGGCAGGGGGGTTGGAACTCCGTGATCTTTAAGGTCCCTTCCAACCCAAACCATTCTATTATTCGGCAGGACATGTACATGGCTCCTTCGGAAAGAATGCTGTCATTTCAGAATGTTTATTTTTTTTAATCTATGGTACATTACAGGGCCCTAGTACTCAGTCTTGCAGTCAGGTTTGTTAGCTAAGAGTAGGTAGGCAGGCAAAGCTGCCTCAAATCCAGGTGTCAGACACCCGGCAGCCCTGCCTGCTTCAGGCACCGTGCAGGTACACTGCTCGGAGGCAGGGGAGGGGGCAGAAGGCAGTTTGGGGCTGTGTTCCTGAGCCAGCAGCAGGACTAGGTGCGTCCCCAACAGAGTGGGGATTCCCACCACCACATCTGTCCTCTCAAGCCTGTGTGGCTTCCCCTAGAGTCATTCATATTTCCTTGGGGAAACCCTGCCCCCGCTGGCTGAATATGGTGCACTCAAGAAATGCTGAAGGCACCAAACCACTGTTTTCTGGGGTCTCCAGAATGCCAGACTGGATGCCAGCTTGTTAAATGAGCCCTGAAGTGTCATCAGTCTTAAAAATCAGGTGACCAAACCTGTAGCTTAATTTAGGAGCTTATCAGACATACGGTAATGGCCTGGTAAGGCTTGGTTAAAGATGTCATTTAGGGGCTGCCACACATTTTTACTATCTGCATACAATAAAATATTAAACTTCATCTCTTGCTGGCAGCTCTCTTGCAGGAAAATCTACTCTGGGACTCCAGCAGCACTGAACACTGAGCAACTGAAAGAAAAGGGGGAGTTTGGACCAGTGTCTCTGCTGGCGTAACTCCACTGAAGCCAGAGGGTGAAATCCCAGCCCTGCTGAGATGCACGGGATTTTTGCCAGACTTGTGGCCGCTGAGAACTCTTTTAACGACTCAACCCTGATTTTGCTTTGGACTGAAACCTCCCCATGAGTCTCAGCCTACACACACTTTTATCTTGCACACAGAAGAAAAACGTTCTGCAGAAAGCAAATGAGCTTGGAAACGTATTCAACTTAATCAGCGGACCCCCTGCTGAAGATGTTCATTGAGGGCTAGATTTGGCTGGTGTGGCAAGACACTGGCTGAGTGGCACGCAGGCAGGCAGCTCCCTCAGTGACAGAAGGGCTCCTGCTTTGGCTGGAGTCACACAGTTGATTGAACAAGCTCCCTGATGCTCCTGTGAGCTGCACAAGCCAAGCTTTGGTGCTGCCTCTCAGTGTGACCCTCTCATGCAGCTCGTTTCATTAAGGCCAGGTGATTGCAGGAACCCCCCCAGATACTGATTGTGTGTGTATCTCTCTTCTCTTTCCATTGCATATTGCTATCACGGCTTCTGGACTTCTTTTCAGGCCTACCCGTCATTACAGGGTATTTGTGAGTCTTCTGGAAGCTCTTGTGGTTGAAGGTACACCTGCATCAAAGCCCTTTGTGCTCCTGCTACTTGTAGAAGACTGACTACACCTCCAGCAAGGTCAGAAAGCTGGTGATGCCATCACCCACAGCTGCCACTTGATAGCCTTACGGTTCCAAGGTTAAAAAGAAGCAGGAAAGAGGACGCTAGAAAAACAAAATAAATTAATAATAATAATTATAGTTTCTTTGCACATTTAAAGGAGGGAGAAAAAACTGTTTTGCTTTGCAGGTCACCTTCACAGCAAATAGGAATCGTTCAATTACTGCTGGATAATATCAAGGGCACTCTCAGGCGCTGGCAATTGGAATGATGATTAAAAAAATATGAGCAAGATTTCAAGTGTCTCTTTGTGAAAAAAACAGAGCAGAATTGTTCATTAGTGATGGAGCAGATGCTGCAAAAGCTGTCTTAAAACGAATGTGGAAGGAAGGTAGTATGTCCTTGATAATAACAGGGAAGATGACCAGCTTTGTCTTCCCAGCACAGTCCCAGGACCTTAAGGACACGGGGGAGTTGTGATGTTGCCTTCCTACTCCATGCATAGAGCTTTCTGGATCTCTGTGTCTCTTTTCTCATTTGAAAAGGCAGATAGGAAATATTTCACAGAATCAATGAAGTTGGCTGGGACCTCTTGTGATCATCCAGTCCAACCTCCATCCAGCTGTGTAAGCTCAAGCAGGTTGCCAAGGACAGTGTCCAGCTGGGTGTTGAGTAACTCCACGGATGGAGACTCCACAACCTTTCTGGGCAACCTGCTGCAGTATTGAGCACCTTCACAATAAAAAATAATAAAAAAGAGAAAGTTTCATTGTGCTCATGTGGAATCTGATGTGTTTCAGTTTCTGCCTCTTGGCCTGTCAGTGAGCACTACTGAGCAGAGTTTGCCTCCCTCCCATCACCTGTGCTTCATTTCCTACTTGTTGGGATGGCCCTTCCCTGGGCTTGGAGGAGGTGGTACAACAGCAAGGTGGCTCGGTAGCCCAGATCTGGCATCCTGTGCACCTCTCCCAGTTGCTGTGTTACACTGATACTTGCCTTTCTGGACAGATGTTCGCTTGAAACTACTTCAACAGTGACACATAACTAGAAGTGTTATGTGAAGTGGTTATTTTTATTTTCTGCTTTTGAGCTAACCACCCTCGAGACTTCTTTGCTGCCCAGGACTTGTAGTATTAACTTGGGGTTTTTTTGTTGCAAAATGAAGGGGTGTCCTCAAACTTCCCATGAGATTTGCTGTATGATCCACCTTCTCTTTTCTTTTCTTTCTTAATAAGTCAGAATGTGAGAGCTGGGACTGGTTGTGGGGGTTTTCCCTGAGGCAGAGCAGCACACAGCCTTTGGCTATCCGGTCCCAGATGTTATAGTCCCGAGAGTCACATTCTGGTTTGGTAGGGCCCAGTGAGTGACTCAGAACAGGCTCCTACTGTGCTTGGGGCTGAAAACAGAGGATACAAATTTATTCTTTCCCAAGAGCTGTAAATAGAAGGGGCAGACAAAAGGTGGAGAGGAAGGAAGGCAGAAAAACCCCATCTGTACAGAAAAATTTTATCGGTTATATGAACAAGTCGAGCCTTTTCCGGGGACACTGTCATTCCTAGAGTTTGGTTTGAATTCTTTCACAAGTGACTAAATTGAAGCAATTCATGTAATGACACACAGTTGATCACTCTAAAGGTTTTAGCACTAACAGATTAAAGTTATAGAGCCAGTCAGGAGAGAGGCCCCCGCGTGAGGCTGCCCAGCCCTCCATCTGCACTGACTGAAGGATTTGGGACAGAAGTGGATTAAGCTCTCGAGGGCTTTAAGCAAATTCTCCTGTGGCTCATGTTGCCTTCCTCTCAGGTTCTTGCAAGCTGCACTCTTTATTCCAAACCCCGGGTTGCACCCAGCAGGGCTGCTCCACTGCCTCCAGTTAAGTATTGCACAACATTTGTTGGATCAGAGCTCCAGCGTGGATGAACACGTGGCCAAGCATTTCACAACCGCTGTCATCTATGGATTTGTGCTTACAGGAATGGGAGAGCCCAGCTAGCTCAGTCTGGTTCCAAGAAGGAAAAGCTGAGTGTACATGCTCTGCTCTGCTACTTTTCCTCAGGTACTTCAGGCATTCCTCAGATGAATTTCAAAACTACCTGCACACCTTTGGACGGTTCCGTGGCAGGGAGTCATCTCCTCGGAACCCTCCAGCCAAGTACATCACAAGGGTGACAGGGTTTGTTGTCGATCTTTCCTTGACGGCTTTCCCCCTTGGAGAAGCTGCCCTCCCCTGATGTTTGACCCAGCCTGTAGCCAAGCTCAGAGTGATGTGCCTCCACAGATGGCTCCTGACAGGTCCAGGGTGCTTTCACAGTCTTTTTAGCACTCATCAGGATTTATGCCTTTTTTTTTTTTTTTTTTTTTTGGCGCAGGGAGTTACCGCACATGCCTAGGCATTCCCTGCATCCGCTGAGCACTCGGACCCGGGATTACCATAACGTGCTGCAGCCCTGTGAAACCCCGGGGTGCCAGGCAGCACCACTGCCCTCCTGCTCCTCCCTCCGGCCTCTACATCGGCCATTTCTGCTCGGTGGAGAGCAAGGTCAGACTCCCCCTGAGCTAACAACAAAACCGCGCCGAGCCGATGCCGCAACAGACGTGAGCCTCTCTTAAGTGTTTTTTTCTTCAATGAAGGAGCCCGGAGCTCCTGGGGAACCACCCTCTGAGAGATCTCGATAACAAGACCCCCTTAAAATGGCGCGGGCAGGGGGCGAATCGCTTCCAAACTCCCCGCTGCCCCGCCGGCCGCACACCTCAGCACTGCTGGGCTGTTTTCGGGGGAGGAGAAGCGAGTCTCTGAGCCGATCCAGAGCACTCAGTGATACCGCGCAGGTGGAAGCCCAGCACAGCTCCCCTCAACCCCGCAGCGTCTGGCGCTGCGGCTCCCGGAGAAGGGGAAAATGGCCGCGGCACCGCCCAATCAGCGGGTGATGCCGGCCCGCGCCCGCCTGTTGCCCAGTCCCGGCGCTCCGCGTACCCCGGACGGTTCCATTCGGTCCCGTCCCTCCTGCCCTCCCCCCCCTCCCGGCGCCTGGGGTGGACCCGTCCGGTTACTATAAAAGGGGGCGCGGCGCACATGTGCTCCTCAGTGCCGGCGGGAGCGGGAGGGGTGTGGGTTCTGTGTCGGTGGTTGTCTCAGCGGGTCTCCCCGGGAAGCGGTGGGGGTCGGGTGTGCCGCACAGTCACCGCGCAGCCCCCTCGGTGCTCGTGTCCCCGTCCCCTGTGAGGGCTCGCCGGTGCCCCCCTGCCCGGCCCTGCGTCGCTGCCGCCGCTCCCCCACGGGATGCGGGCTCGGCCCGCCCCGCCAGCCCTGCCCCCCGCGCCGGCCGCAGCATGAGCGCGGCGAGCGATACGTATATCCTCATAAAAGACATAAAACCCGGACTGAAAAACTTAAATGTCATCTTTATTGTGCTGGAGATCGGTAAGTGGCGCCCGGCACGCCCCACCCCCGGGCCGCCCACGCGTGTCCTGTTGGGGGGGGTGGGTGGCAGGGTGATGGGGGGGGGGGGGGGGGGG
>BJBW01006305.1:15639-26610 GCA_004320125.1 Scolopax mira
CCCCCCCCCCCCCCCCCCCCCCCCACTTCTTCCACCCCCCCCTCCCCGCAGGGCGAGTCACCAAGACGAAGGACGGGCACGAGGTGAGGTCCTGCAAAGTGGCGGACAAGACGGGCAGCATCACCATCTCCGTCTGGGACGAGATCGGCGGCCTCATCCAGCCGGGGGACATCATCCGCCTGACCAAAGGGTGCGTATGGGGGCCCGGGACCCCGCTCCGCTCCCGCCTCGGCCCCGGCCCGCGGGGGAGCCCTTTGTCACCCGCAGGCGAAGGTGCGGGGTGGTGAGCGGGCTCCGGCCGAGAGGCACGGATGACACAGCTCTACAACCCCCCCCCCCGCCTTTGGACCGGCTGCTCGTTACCGAGGCAGCGCCCTGAGATCACTTGCCAAATTAAAACCTCCTCCTCCACCCCAGAACATGCCTGACATGAGCCTGCAGTCTAGTAGGAGGCTAGGAAGGGCTTGTATTTTTAATGAGGAGGTGGTGTTTACCAGACCTGGGGGGTCTTGGATTTTATTTGTTTAGGTTTTGTGTTGGTGTTTTTGTATTTTTTTTCCTTAGGAAAATACTTTTTTGGGGGGGAGGGAGGGTCTGGGGAGGGGAATGCAACAGTCATCCCTAGTCTGTAAATCAAGCAGGGGAAGTCAAAAGCATGTCCTTATTTTTACAGCCCATTCTTTACTGTAGCAGTCAGCTCCTTAATGAAAGGAGGAAATGATTAATGTGTCTCATGCAGAAAAGTTGCTTCTCGTTGCAGTGGTTTAGCAGAAATGACAGGCAAAGAAGGAGCTGCTTTCCAAATTCACTATAAAAAATTCATACTAGGGCCACACTGTAGAGCATGTTAGTTCAGGTGTGGTTCATTTATCTCAGCTGGTTTAATTCTTTAAAAAGACCCCTTGCGTATATTATTTGTGAGAAACAGTACTAGTTTCAATTTGGAAATCCTTTTCCATGTTACTTGTCAGTAGCCAAGCCACAGTCGCTGCCGTTTGAGTTCTTCACACCAGTCGTGTTACACTTAGAAAGCCATTACACTGATCCCTTGGCCTACAGCTCCCCGGGAGATGGTGAAGCTGCCGTGTGTGTGTAAGGCTTTTACATCAAAGGTTACCCCGAGGAGCTGCTAACTGAGATGCTCTTAAGTCGCTCATTTGAGTGCGGTTGTTGGTTTTGGAATGAAATTAGGTGACCCTTTGCCACCAAAACTACAGCTGCTTCCTCCTATGCAAATGTCCTTTTACACGAAGTGGGCTGACTCCCCAGCAGAGGTGGTTCTGGGGAAGCCTGCTTGCGTGGAGAGCACGTGGAGATGGGTGGAACTAAAGCAGAACCCTGGGCCAGCACTGTGCGTGGACCACAGCGAAAGAAGTTAGTGACCATGCTGTTCAGCAGTGTTCAGTGTGTGTGACTGGCTTACTGTAGCTGCTCTGGGGTTTCAGTGCAGCAGATGGGAGGGGCATTGCATCCCTTCATGTCAAAAAGTGAGTTTGGCTTGTGTGAATTAAATTCATGAACTGACATCGCTCTTCCTGGCGGATGGGTAAGTCATGCCTTTGTTTACATGAATTGCTTGCTCAGTGAGTGAAATGGCAAAAGCTGAATACGCTCTGGTTTGGCTCTCATATTAAGAAAAATGCCCTCCTACACGGTTCCCCAAACACAGCTTTATTCAAATGTGACTAATTTGGGTGTGCGATGCTGCTATTGTAAGGCAGGTAAATTTCAGCCATAAAGGCTAATCTGACCTGTCAGTGCAGAATACTCACTGTTATGAGCAGAAAAGCTTAGCTAGGCCCCACATGTCAATATGTCCTTTTTTTTTTTCTGATGAATTTCAAGCTTTCCTCTGCAAAACCAGACAGTTGCTGATTTTTTTCATTGTCTGATTAACTCACAGGAAGCTGCTGCAGTTACTATTTCTAATTTAGAAGTCAGTTCTGGAGTTCAGTGCTTTATGGCCAGCTTTTTCTGAGACAAAAGTAAATGCTTGCATACATGGAATAACTTTGTGCTGGAGATAATCAGTCCTGTGATTTGCTGGATTTCGTCCCAGTAAATGTATGTTTGATTTAACATTTATCATTAGGTAGCTCTTTTCCTTTGTGCTCTGCCACGGGACTGTACAACTAGTTGGTTATTAAAGGTTTAGCATAGAGGGAATCTTTAAAGTGAAAGGTAGCATTATGGAGTGAAGAGCACTAGTCCAGCTTCTGGGTGGAAAACGCCCAAGATGGGACATTTCCACCCACTGTAACTGTAGATACTGTGCTTTACTGATGGCGCTGAAGTACAGAGAAGGTTATCATTGTGCTGGAATTATGGTCCTGCTCTGCCAACCTGGCTCCTCCCTGCTGCCTCCGTTCAAGGCTCTGCCTGTGGCCGGATGACTCCTGGTCTCAGCAGATAAGTCAAAGGGCAAGAGGAAGGTTTGTTATCTGTGTTCCAGTAAATAGACCTGGAGCCTAAGGAAGTGGTGACTTGTCCAGATTATCTGTGACTCCTGAGTCTCAATCACAGGGCTCTCTATTCCTTTGCTAGAAGACACACGTATTCCTGTTAACTCCCTTGCACTGCACCTGGGTTTGTGGTCTGCATTTTCATCATTTTCTTAGCCTACGTAATGCTCCTCATTGAAAGGGAACAATTATACAGAAAGTTTTGCATAGCTCAAATTCCAGTGCTTGAAGTCAAGTGCCACTATAAAGACTAGAGTGCACTCGTGCTGCCTTGTAAGTGAATGCTTCCACAATCAGAAAGTGATTTCATTGCTTTTCTATATGTCACTTGGAACATGATAGTCAAATGTGTTCCTTAAAAAAAAAAATTTTAAAAAATCTGGTAAGGACCTATACTAAAAAAGTAGGCACTTCCTATTCGACATATTCAGTAGCAGTATTTATATTCTTCAATCAACAAAGGTAATTCTTCCTGGCTCCTGCTGAAAGCAAAACTGAGACTTGTCAGTGAATGGTAACACAGATACTGCTTTTGGCAAGGTGCCATTCCTCTGCAGGAACAGTTGTAAGGGCTGCTCCAACCAAGGGAAGAGCATCCAGTCTCAAAATAATTAGCTGCTTTCCTGGAATTGCCAAAGGAGTCAACTGAACTTCCAGTACTTGTTGCTAGAAGTGAAACATGGGCATCTCTAAAATTTTAGTGTGGTAAAGTTGGAGTCCCTGGGACTGTCCATTCAAGTTGATAAGTAATACTCATTAAAATGGCATGCCTCTACTTTCTTTTTCAACAGTGGTATTTCTCACACCACTTTGCTTCTCCTTTCTTTGGCCAGGTACGCATCTCTGTGGAAAGGATGCCTGACACTTTACACAGGTCGGGGAGGCGAGCTGCATAAAATTGGGGAGTAAGTATGGCGTGTTTATACTTGCAGTGTTATGTACTGCTCTCAGCAGAGCATCATGGTAAGTTTAAGACATGGTGGCTCTTAGTAAATGGCTGGTTGCTCATGGATAGCCACAGTACAGGCAACTGTGGTGTCAGTTTTTTACATGCTGTTGTGGTAATGAGCTTCAGCCCTCTCTGGGTTCTAGGTTTATTAAGGAAGATTGTCCTCCATCATGGCAGATGTCTGGGTTTTACATAGAAGGGGAATTTTGTAAATGACAAGGGACTCAATCTGCATTGTTTATTTAGGCCTCAGCTTAAGTAACCACTTTATTTGCGTGGAAGCTGTGTGTGTGTGTATCATACTTTAGAAGGAAGACAAAGGTAACTCCAGTGAATCATATCTAAACAGAAGCAAGCTTCATTAAACCTTCTTTAAACTGCCCACAAGCTGAGGCGGTGGCTCCTCCTGACTAAGAACAAACATGAGTAACATTCTTGACAAGCAACAGGAAAAAAAAAACCAACATTTTCTAAGGAGACGAGTATTTCCGCTGTTGCACAAAGTGCTGTGGGAGGCTTTGTAGCCATCTGGGAAATGGGGCTGTTGTGCCTCCCCACAGGAGGTGGGAGCTTCACTTCTGCTTAACCAGTTCCAAGCTGTCTAATGATCCAGATCTTTCTTCCCCTCTGCCATAATTTCCATGTGGTGAGTTGGTGGGTCTATTCCTCCATAGTTTCTGTGAGTGGAAAATGATGCTTTGAATTTCACTCCCTGTTTTGGATTGCTCTGTGCTGTTTTGTTAGTGGGGCACTGCATAGCAT
The DNA here is from genome assembly GCA_004320125.1 of Scolopax mira. Taxonomy (NCBI): domain Eukaryota; kingdom Metazoa; phylum Chordata; class Aves; order Charadriiformes; family Scolopacidae; genus Scolopax; species Scolopax mira. The sequence goes on from BJBW01006305.1 coordinate 19,813, forward strand.
GGGACTGTGGGGGAGTGCTTAAGTTTTCCCTAGAGATCTAATGCAGTCACAGTCTGGGAGCAGGTTGTGTGACTCTGTGCCTCAGCTGACCTTGTGAGTCGGTGCTGGGCAGGATTGTGCAGCTGGAAGAGAGGCAAAGGGAACCCTTTCATCACCTTTTGTTTTCTTAAGGCCAATTTACCTCCTAGAGTAAGTGTGTACTTGCTTCTGCTTGACTGAAACACCCTCATCAGGAACATGTGACAGCTTCACAACAAGCCTCTAAAGGGATCAAAGAGCTTTTTAATACCTATGGATATTCTCTGAACAGTGGGGTCTGGATTAATTACTTCTAGGTGATGGGATGTGTCAAAAACATATGCTCTTTGCCTTGGGGAGTTGAGAACTTTGTTAAAAAAATGGCTTTAGAACTTCCTCATAATCTTAATTTCTCCCCAGGTTCTGTATGGTATACTCAGAAGTGCCAAACTTCAGTGAGCCCAACGCAGAACACGTCGGGCAGAACAAACTGGTATGTTAAACTTGTCTGAGGCTTCTGGCGTAAAGTGCTCTTTGCTCTGGATACTTTACACTAGGCTGTGATCAGATGTGATTCTTCTGGAAAAATGGACTTGATGTATAGACAAAAGTGAGCCAATAATTACAGTAGCAAATACATTCCATGTGGAGCCACTATAAGAACACAGGGGGGGAAAGAAATCATCCTTTTCTGTTAAAAAATGTGAAAATTCTCTCTCTGATCCATGTCTTGAATTTTTTTTTTTTTACATTTCTCTGAAGGTACAGGGTGAACAGAATAATAGTTCTGCATCAAGTAATATGGGTTCTTGTACTTTCGGGCCAATGGGTAAGTTTTTTCATTTTGTGAAAGTGAAAGAATGATAAACACTTAATGGGAATAAAGAGAAATTTATCTTACTAAGCATTCTCCGCTCTGGGGCGAAAGCGTGCTCTCCTCTAAAAAGTCTTTGAGACTGAGGCTCAAGCCTGCAAGCACATAAGCACGAGCATTTCCTGAATAATGGTTTCAGGATTTCTTCCCTAGAAGAGTAAGAGATCAGAATATTCAAGGTGCCTGTATCATCTAAAAGGCTTGACTAATCCTAAATTGTTTTGATGCTTTCAAAGAGTTTTTGCAGCACTTGGAATTCTGGTTTTTAAACCACCTGAGACCTTGGCTTTAAAAATTAATGACTTGACTTGCCAGTCACCTTGGCTTTTAGGCCAGATTAGCTCCCAGTGAGCAGAACAGAGGTGGTAGTCATCTGCATCTCAATATTTGACCTGGCTGGATCATTTTGTGATGCATTTAAACGTTGAATCTGAGATAAGAAAATGCTCCAAAAACTTGAATGGGTGTAAGCTTAGAGGGGACCTTAGTTAAGGCCTGCCTACATGATGTCTAGACTCGGTAGCTGGTGTTTATAGCTAAGCTCTGCTGGTGAATGATGGGGCAAACAGATCCAAAACTTGCTGTTATAAACCCCTGTGTCACTTCAGTTCAGTGACTCACTGCTTCCTTTTTAGCAATGTGATTTCCATTTCTCTTATTTTACTTCTCTTACGAGCCCTTTGTGTTCCTTTGAAAATAAATGATTCTGAGCAAAGGACAGTGCTTTCAGACCAGTCTTTCCTCAGCGCCAGGGTGAGACAAGTAGGCCTTCATCCCAGTTAGCATGTAGGTACTTCCTTGATGTTCCTTCTTTTGGGTGGTCAACAGCTGTTTTCACTGAACTTGTGAATATCTTCTGAAGTTTTTTTTCTCTTCCTGCTTCTTTTATGGTCTTTAAATGCAATGATTTCCTTTTGTCTTTTCATTCTCTCACCATGCTTCCTTTCATCATTCTGCCTTTTCAGCACTTTCCATCTTCCTACCAGCAAAACATGAGCAGTGATGCTTATGAGGCTCAAGTTCATGAGAACTTGGTGCTAGCTGAGTTGCTTCTGTGGCTGAACTTCACAAGGCTGCTTTCTAATCCCGTGTGCCTGGTAGTGGGGGATGACGCAAGGAGCTTTGTGTAGCCTACTTTTCTCTTGCTAGTTTCTCCTTGACTTCTGCTGCCCTGCTCTCTCTCTGGAACATCTTGGTGTGTGTGACCTACAAGCCAGTACATGTTTCTGGAAGCACTAGTCTGGTTTTCTGAAACTCCAGTCTCTCTCCTCAGCAAAGAATCAGCATGCAATTCTGTGACCCTTCTTGCTTTAGTTGACAGTGGGGGATTTTTGGAGGGGACGTAGTTGGGAGGTGAGGGGAAATGTAAGCTGTGGTTTGGAGTCTAGCAGCGCCAGAGGGGCTGAGCTTTTCCTTCTGGTGCCTGGGGTTTACTGGTTGCTGCAGACTCCATGCATTTCCTCTTACAAACTTATGTAAAAGAGCAGCGATTTCAGTCCATGGAACTTGCAATAACCTTTTCTCTGTCTCTTTAGGAAATGGCTTACAAACTGGACCCGAGTCAAGCGGATTCCCATTTACATATAATCATGGCCACACTTACGCAGGTAGTGGGAGAGGCAATGGACGAGGACCCATAAATCCAGCACCAGCTAATAGTGTTCAGCCTCTTCCTGCTGTCAGTAATGGGAGGGACCCACGCAGAGCCTTTAAAAGATGACTATGCCAAATGTGGTTGTTCAGCTTGCTTAAACTCTACACTCTACTTGAACACTTATTGCACTTTTATTTATAGTTAACTGTGAACCAGTTTGTCCTTTACTGTTGTTTTTTATTTTTACCTTTTGGTCTATGGAGCAAACTTGATGTGACCTATTTCTTGTTTTGCTTAGGGAAGCCCAGTGAGTCTTCCCCATAAATTAAGGGGGTAGGGGGAGAAGGTGGATATAAGGAAGTAAGGGTAATGGGTTGAAAAGTCTCAAAACTCGGTACCCTTTGCTAAATAGAAGAAAACTTCAGTTACATGTATGTATTTTTCTGTTTCTGTTGGTCAGCCATATAGCCTTAAAAGGTCCATTATGTCCTGTGCGTGTATACGTTGACTTCCATTAGGGTTAAATGGAAGCTCTTCGTATTGGAAGAGCAAAGATGCTCTAGTGAACTAGGTGTCCTTGGAATGAATATAGCTTGTAAAAGCAATAAGTATAAGGAAATGGTGGTGCCAGCACCTAGTGGTGTCTTCTAAATCAGAGAATGGGTAACTCAGATGAAGGTTGAAAACATGGTGAGTGTTTTGAAGCTTGGCTTCTGATTCTAAAAAGGTGGAAACTACTTAAAAGAAAAATTCTCCATAACACCATTATTACTATCAAGGAAAGTGACACTGATTTTTTTGCTTTGGATAGAAGCTTTGGATATTCACTCTTGCTTTGTATGAAATAGCAGGAGAAAAGGATCTAAATTCAGACAGCATTGGAGAATATGATGTTTGTAGCTACTCCTGGTGTAAATGCCCAAGATTTCTTTGGAGGAGTCTGAATTTCCAGGAAAGAACTATTTTCAAATGCTGCATTAACTGTCTCTTCAGTGAGGCTGCCTACTCCTTCCTTCATTCACGTTTCAAAATGAATTATGTATTAGATGAAGCTGTATGTGTGGATTGCAGAGGTACTGGTCAAGCACACAGCTGCACTTCTGATGCTGTTAAGCTGCTAAGCTTTCCTTCCTCTCTTTTATATGAAATACAAATTATCCCTTAAAGAACCTAGCCCCACCACCACCATCTCCTGGGGGAAGTAGCTGTGGTTTTATTTCTAAGGTCACAAATGCCTTGACTCTAGATAGGAGTCCAGTGCCATAGTTCAGATCAGGTTCAAAAACAACTTGGAAGCTGAGGTGTCATACTGGATTCATCTGTTTAACTCTTTATAGCTGACCTCTCAAATAAAAAATTGCACTAACCATTTCAAAAAATAAATCTAACTTTCTTTCTGTCAAGCCATAAAAGACTTCATGATGAAAGGCTATTTCTGAATTGAGTTGTCTCTGTGGTTGTTCATGTTAATCAAATCTATTACTATGTCACTAATGTTTACAAATAATTTACATTTGATACTTCTGCTTTGGTACTGTCATGATGATTTTTTGAAAATTGCTTCTAATTGACAAAAGTTCCTTGCTTATTCTGAACTCGCTTCTTACTGCAAGCAGCAATGATGACAAACTTCTGTAGGGAGGTTTAGAGAGACCTGTGTGCCCAGATACCATAGGGCTTTTTGTCTCTGCTCTGGTAAAGTGCTGTCCTGATACCTGCTTCCAGGTGGAACTAGTGAAACTTGTCTTGGACACAAGAGGGTGGCATGCCTTGTGAGATCACCCATGGGTACTGTTATGGAAGAACAGTGCTAAATGGTGAACTAGAAAGCACCCAATGACTTGTGGAGATGGCGTAAGGAGGTGATGTGTAACTCAGGGACTTAAAATTGCTTATTTATTTAAATAAGTTGTGTAGTTTAGATGTATGAACAACCTCTTTTGCACTGTTGCATTAAGACACTTGATATGCGGGTGAGGAGGAGGCCAAGAGGACTTCTAAACCTGTGAAGTATATATGACATGTTCCAGAGGTAAATGCGATGTATGGTGATGTACAAGATGTATGGTGTGAGAGCTGTTTTCCAGTAGTAGCTGTAATGGTAGCAAGTGAGCAGTGCGAGTGATGGCAGGGACTTCATGCTCACTGGGGTTATGTCCACCATGGATCTCAAATCCTGGTGGTCATGGCTTCTCTACAGCATAAAGAAGGTTGAAATGGGGGGGGGGGAACCCTGTGTTAGTGTGTGCTGAGGTGCCTGATGTTTGTAGCTCTATGCACTTGAGCTTTTACTAAGTTAATAAACAGAATACTTGTTCACAAATTCCAAATAAAAAGTAAGATGATTATTGCTGATAAGTGGCATAAGATTAAAAGCTTGCTGTCAAGTGGATGATTGATTTGCAGTTGGGAGGAAAAAAGCAAGAAGCTGGTCTTCATGTTCTCAAGGTTAGTAGCATTCTTGCCTCCCTGTTTCTTATGTGAAACTATTTCAGTTTATTAATAAATTTTTACTTCTTTGCAGGGGAAATCTGTGCCCTGAAAAGTTGCATGGACTTTAATAATCATAGTAATTTTTCAAGATCATCTGATCTTCCAGTGAACCTAAGACAAAGTTCTTTCTCTCAGAAATATCAGTGTGAAGATAGTGAGTTCCCAGCTTGCAGAGGAGTCTGGGAGCTGCCTTGGATCATACCACCTTGGTGTCTGGAGACAGATACCCATGTTTCTCAATGTAAACAAGCAGTTGACATGAACTACTCTGACTCTATAAGACAGCTCATGGGTGCCCAGTAGTTAGGTCATTACAGAGTCTCTTTGGAGATGTCTTCCTGAGATACTAAAGGTAAGGCTGCAGATAGGGGAGTCTCATTCTAGGTAATACAGATTGCCAAAGGGAAGAAGATCTGGAAGGTGTTCACGTGTCCAGACACAAAGTGCACTGTGCCAAAGCGCTGTTGGGTAGTCCTCCTACACTTGAGTCAGAAGGTGCCCAGCTTTCATTGCCCCACCACAGCTCATCTCCTCTTGCCTGCCCTAAGAGAAGGACTGATGGCAGACTGCAGCACTGTGGCAGCAGAGTTTTGCTGTGTGTCTGCTGCGGTCCTCCATGTGTTCCTTCTCCATCCTTGGTGTCAAACTTTCACTTCAATCCCCAAAGTGGAAAAGCAGTCCTGTACTGTGAAGTACTGTCCTGGTCCTGGACACGTGTAGAGTCATGCGCTCCATGCCCACACTAAAATGCAGAGGTGCTGTAAGAACAAATGCAAATGCTGGACCAAGGCATGTGATACATAATCTGCTTTCACAACTCATCTAATTAGCTTTGGCCTTAACTTTAAACTGGCCAGTTGCAGTCCAGTGCGATCCAATAATGCTGCTCTTCAGCATCACATGTGTTCCAGGAAGGGAACCTGCAGCCAGTGCTGCTCCTGTGAGGCTGCTGGAAGAGCTATGAAACATCTACACCAGTACACACTGCAGCGGCAGGGGTGGCAGCCATGTTCTGCCAGTGTGTGCATTTCTCTGGACACAGGAGCATTTAGTAGACAAATGCTGTTCACTCCAGGGAATCCCCATTGGGGCTTTATGTTTTCCATAAATTAACATTTATGGGATGCTTGTCTTTTGCTAATGACATGGCTGTGCTATGGTCATCCTCTGCACCTTGTGCCCATACCCTCAGAACAAAAGCTTTTTTTTCCTGTTCAGTAAGGCAGTTTTCATCCATGGCTCCCACATGCTTTGTTAGGACTAGGAATTGGTTGAAGCAATGGGGTTTGAGTGTTTCTGGAGAAATTTTCCTGTGCTGCTTCATGGCCTGCATGTGGTTAGCTGCCAGGTTGTTCCCCTGTTCCTTTCAAACAGGGAATTTGTAGGTTTGCCCTTTCAGACATACTTTTTATTCTTAACCTTTGAGCCAAGCAATTATCTGCACTGCTGAGTGTGGTCTCTGGCAGTACTTTTGAGGGGGATACAGGGAGGTGCCTCGCTTTCTCCCTCCAGCTCTTTGGAGTTGGTCAACTTGGGGCTTTTTCCCTTAGCACAGGGCCCGTCACTGAGGAGGGTGCAGGGCCATGACTCCCTGGCCTGGCTCAGTTAATGGCTGCAGCAGAGCCAAGGATGGCCGTGCCTGGGACAGATGATCCCCTCTGGCTGAGTGATGCTATAGGGGGGCATGGGCAGCAGGGGTGGATTCTCCAGTGACCCCAGTTCCTCCATGCTGCGGAGGGAGTGAGGGGCAAGGTGGTGCAGCCTGAGCCTGTCACTACTTTTGGGTCACACCAACCCCAGGCAGCGCTACAGGCTGGGG
>BJBW01006305.1:26696-101019 GCA_004320125.1 Scolopax mira
TGATCATCCCCCTGTACTCAGCACTGGTGAGGCCCCAGTGCTGTGTCCAGTTTTGGCCCCCCTACCACAAAAAAGACATTGAGGTGTTGGGGTCCAGAGAAGGGCAACAAAGCTGGTGAGGGGTCTGGAGAGTAAGTCTTATGAAGAGAGGCTGAAGGAGCTGGGATTGTTCAGTCTGAGGAAGAGAAGGCTGAGGGGAGACCTTATTGCTCTCTACAACTCCCTGGAAGGAGGCTGTAGAGAGGTGGGGGTCCGTCTCTTCTCCCAAGTTACAGGCCACAAGACGAGAGGAAATGGCCTCAAGTTGTGCCAGGGGAGGTTCAGGTTGGGTATTAGGAAAAATTTCTTCACTGAAAGGGTTATCAAGCATTGGAATGGGCTGCCCAGGGAAGTGGTTGAGGCCCATCCCAGGAGGTGTTCAAAAGACAGGTTTGACATGGTGCTCGGGAATACGCTTTAGTGTTGGGTTGGTTTGTTTTTTTGTTTGTTTGGTTTAGTTTTTTGGGGGTTTTTTTTGATCAGAGTTAGGTTGATGGTTGGACTAGATGATCTTAAAGGTCCCTTCCAACCTAGGTGATTCTGTGATCCAGGGCTGTGTGTGGGTGCTGGAGGTGCCGGGCCCTGCAAAGTGCTTGCTCTGGGATGCTGCCTTCACTTGGCCATTTGCAGGGGCTTATGGCCCCTACCAGAGCAGGAGCTGTGTTTGGGGAGCTTGGAGGGTCTCTGCCTGCCTCAGTGGCTTGGGTGGTACTTCAGCTGCTGCTGGTGATGCTCAGCATCCCCAGTGCCCACTTTGTTCCATGTGAGGGGAGATGGTTGCTTAGGACCACAGAAACAGGCCAGACCTTACAGGGCTGTGTGCCCAGCTGATTTAGCAGCCCCTTTGCTCTGCTGTGTTTTTGTTTGTTTGCTTCTGCACAATTAGGGAGATCAGAGCTGGCTGAAGGAGGGAACCACTCTTGGCAACATGGCTTCAATTTAAACAACAAAAAAAAGCTTTTGTGTGCCTAGTGAAAGACACATACCAAACCAGGGGCGATTGCCTGGAAATTGAGATTGACTGTTTCAGCAAAGCTCTTCAGGAATTCATTCAGAAATGCACTTTTTGACTTCAGCCTTAATAGTGTTACTAATCCCTGTTTTCCTGATTCCACTGAATTTGAAATTGTTACAGCTTTTTATAAGGATTATGATTTTTAATCTATTCTGTGATGGATATTTATGTGTGTGTATAGAACATATATAAACATACACAGTATCTTGTAATTGGAATGGAAAAAATTAATCCTAAACAAGCTGTTGACTAAACTACAGAGGATGGAGTTCAAAGGGATTAAAAAAAAAGTTTGGAAGTGACTAAGGGGAATGCTTAAGGACATCATTTAGCTTTTTAATTTCTCTAAATCGCTTATGTTTTTTCTCAGGAACAAAGCAATGCAGTTATAAAAACTTCATCTAAAAATGTCCTTCCACTCCCACCAGCTGATAAAGACTGTCTGGATTTGTACTTTTCCTAGGGAAGGAGTAAAACATCAGGATTTAGCTCAGAAAAGAAAATCCTTGTGAAGTAAATGTACCTTCAGTGCTAAATACTTCTTTATCACACACTTTTAAATGGGGTGGTATCTGCTCTGCAGAACGGAGAACCCAAAGCAGTGCAGTCACTGCAGGGCTAACTAGCTGCTACATGTTAGATAAATTGGCATATAAAAGACAAAGTCGGCTTACTACGTAATTAACTAAGACTCTGCAGGAGTGTAGTTGTATGTTGTAAGGTATCAGCAGAGCCCTCTACCAAGCTTGCTTCAGGCTCACGGCCAGAGAGTGAAATGGTCTTGCAAAATACTGAACAATTATTTGGGAAATTTGGAACCACACTTACCCGGCCCTGACGTTTGCCCCACGGGGATGGCCAGGAGATCCCACTGACCTCAAGTGTGATTTGGATTGGGTCCTGTGCAGGCAGTAGGTTCTCATCTGTAAAACCAGGATAAAGTGGCAGGGCACATCTGTTAGATGCTAAATTCATAATTTATGAAGATGCTGAATGCTGTGGAAAAGCTGAAAGCCACAGCCAATGTGTCGCTTTTTCTTTCTAAATCAAAAGACGTTTTGGAATGTATGTTCCTAAGCTTGGATTCTTTATAGTTATACATTTGGGTTAGCTCTTTTTCCAGAGGGGCCAAGTTCTGCAGTTCCATGCCCAAAATGGCAAGCGATCTGCCAGTCATGGAGAGCTCGTGGGTATGACTGGGAGAGGAGTGCTTTTGTGCTGTGGTCACACAGCTCTGGCTCTTATGGTGCCAGGTCTCAATGTGCAGGCCATGGGTACTTGTATGGTCCCCTAGCAGGTCGGGCAAGACCATCTCTTCCACCCCAGCACCAGTTACTGGTGCCTCTGTGGGGTGGAAAGCTGTGGCTCTGGACACGGCAACGCCAGCGGCCTGCTGGGCACAGCAGGGCAGTGGTGTAGGAGCTGCTTGTGCAGGACCTCTTGGTGAAACTTGCTACTTGTTTGGATTTCTTTTTTTTTTTTTCTAATGAAGGGAAAAGCACACATCCTGGCGTGTGGAAGTGCAGCCATTAGCAGCTGATCTGTTAGAGATGGTGCTTCTGCTCTGATCAGGTCCTGTCGTGCATCTCCAGCAGGGCAGGTGTCGGGGGAGATATGGATACCCCAAATCAAGAGAGCTGGAGGATGCCAGGGCAAGTTCTGTATCAGAAAGGCTGTTGGGGCCCTGGAAGGATCTGGTACCTGTATCATGGGTAAATTTTTAAAACTCTTGGACAAATACCCGTCAAGAGTGGCTTGGAGAGTGGGGAGTTGATTCTGGGACAAGTATGAAGATGCATTAAATGATCTTCTGTAGCTGTTTCCATCACAATTTTCTATGATTTATGCATTAGCTTAATTTTTTGTAATTTCCTCCTTCCTAGGTTGATTAATACTAAATTTAATTTTCTGTAATCAACTTGAGCATGTAACTTGGAGAGATGAGGTTTAGGCTGATTGCGGTAAAAATCTACCTATCCTGTCTAGCTTGAATAAAGCAAAACTATTTTTAGCTCTAAATTATGCAATATTTTCATGGAGCTCTGCAGCCTACTTATATTTAACCTTTGAGTGGAGTGCTCTATTTTTCAGATCACCTAATGCAAACTTTATAAATGGGTTTTTTAATTATGAGAAACCCACCTGCATGCCATCAACCAAATTATTAGCGAGGCAGAGAAGGATAACCAGTAGTGCTGTCAGACTTCAGCTGAATATGAAAAATGTTTAAATGCCAAGAACAGAAGTCGCCAAGAAATAACTTTAAACAGCAGGTGCTGGAGGAACAAATTAATATGACTTATATTATTTTCAGAAATAGCGAGTTGAGGCCTGATGCAGATAGACATTTCTATGTGCAGCAGCAGTGCTTGGCTATACAATAGGGCTGACAAAATCAACACCACACTTCTCTTAAAAGAAAAATATCTAATTTAGTTTAAAAAAGCCCTAGGTAAGGGGGTGGTAAGAGAACTTGATCTACACTATTTGTAGGACTCTAGTGAGCTGTTTTTGTGCTGTTGCTTATCAGAGCTGCCTGTGATGTGGTTTGGGATGACCTTGAAGCGAGAAACTCCTGTGCAAAAGCCACCCTTGAAAGCCTTTCTCTGGTACGTGCAATCTAGTTTCATTTTTGTTATGCTTTACTGCTGGCAGGGCCCATTGCTAGGGACAGTGAGTCTAAGCATTCTTGCTGAGCTTATTTTCCCCAGCAGTGCAGGGAATCAGAGCTAATTTTTAGAGGAAGTGGGACCCAAAACATCGTCAGTACCATGAAGCCAATAAGAAGGATGTGTCAACTTGGGAAAACTGCTGCAATAAGCTTCCCCTAGATTTTTTAGCAAAGTGGGTTTGAAAAAGCCTTCTGTGCAACTTCATCAGTTACAAAAATCTGGATCTTTCTAGTAGGTGCAAGTGGCTGGAAGCCACGATGGAAAAAAGTGCATTGACAGTGGTCACTCTGGATGTCTGGTGGCCATCAGACTATACTTGGTAGTACATCTGTAATTACTCTGCGTTTTTGTGGATGTGCTTCAGCAGACTATTCTCACTGGGCTAGTTCTGATGGGGTTTTTTTGGGTGCTATGAGCAAATAGATCATTCTATGTCTACTTTGATGTCCAAAGCTGGTGAGCTGCAGTTGTTATCACAGGCTACTTCTTCAGTCCAGGCATAAGGGTGGCTGCTTAGGAATTAACATAAGGGTGCTGTGTGCGGTGATTTGGGTGCTGTGATGAGAAGCAGCAGCTTTTTGGAGGGTCCTGGCTGTCAGCAGGGTACTCTGTCAGTGATCCATGGGAGGAGGTCTCCATGGGAATGTATGTTTAGGTACTGCAGGTGTTTCCTCTTCCTCCAAGAAGGTTTGGTTCACTCTGGCCCAGGATGTGTGGACCTTGGGTTGGTGTTTTGGGTTTTTTTTTTTTCTTGATTCAGTGAACTTGAAAGCTCCCTGCTGTGCAGCTCTGTGTTTTCTCTGACTGTCCTGGCTCTTACCTGTTCTGAGAAAGCCTTTGCCAGCAGCCACACAAGGGGCTCACCTCCTGTCCTGCCGAGCCTTCCCCTGCCAGTTGCTCACCTTGCCGTTGGATTACTTGAGCTGCTGCCAACGCTCAACTAGTTCCATGTAATTCCGATTTGTCCCTAACGTTATTACTCATCGGGTGTTTGACAGGCCTGTCTTATTACTTCTGCTTGTTCCGGCTCATTTCTGTATCACCAAAGTAATTTGTGAGCCAGCCCAATTAGAGCCCCTCTTTCCCTCCCCAGGTAGGTTTGGCATTGCCGGCGATCCTCCTGCAGTCCCATCGATGGAACCCTCCGAGACTGGGGAGAGCATTTCATGCATCATCGGAACGAGTTGTTCACAACTCCCTGCGCCTTGGGCTTCAAATTCAGCCTTTCAAAGGACTTTGATAAAGAAGAAAGGATCATTTTTTTCCTGACGGCTGCAAATGAAAAAGCTTTTCACTTGGGAGTCGTGGGTCATATTTATGGAAATGGGGAGAGCACTTGCAATATTTATAGCAGTTACAGAAGCGATTGAATCTATCTTTTATTGATATGTATTTACATGCCCACAAAAATCTTATTGCACGGTAGTTGAGAGAACTTTATTTAGATTTAGTATTTTGAAGTAATTTTTTAGTGCTTCTTTATTATCCATGGAGTGCAAGATTCAATATTTCAAGCAGGACTGTCACCAAACAGCCGGAGGTTTTTAAAAGATTTTTATTTTACATAAAGATAAATGTTGAAGCCACATTTTTCAGAGGCACCATCTGTTCCATGTTGACCTTAATTTTCTGGATGAGTGCTTTTCTTCAAACGTTTTAAGTCTTGTCTACATTTCATTTGGTTGGGAGTGTTTAGGTTGTTTGTTGAACAGGAAATCAGATATTCAGAATGCAAACACACCATTACATTGCAAATTATTCCCTTTGTATAATTTAGCAAACGGCCTTGTAAATACTTTGCAGACTTGCTGGGGTAGCTCTGTGTCTCTGACATCTGGCGGGTTGGCCCTGTGTGGAACTGCATGTTTTTTGAATGTCACCCTCATGCCTTGCACAGGACACTGAGTGAGAGCTGTGGAGTTCCCTTTTAATGGGTAGTTTTTGGGCACAAGGGTTGCATAAGGGTTTCTGGCCTTGGAGGGATTTGCTGTTCAGGGTGTCTAAACAACAATACCTGATCCTACTCAAAGGAGGTCACTAAAATAGCTATATGTCTACATATGCATCATTCCCATGGGGCAGCACCTCAATTTCTTCCTTCAAATTCTCGTTCTTGTGTCTTAGCTGAAATAAGCTTACGGATGATTTTTGCCTGCCTTTGCCTCCAGCCTTTCTTTGTGGCTTCTCTGAGCTCCTGCAGCTGTTCCTTACCCCGCCACCTTCAGGGGCTTTCAGGCTCTCAAGCCTCTCTGCTCCTTCTGTCCTGTATCAGCTTTGTGGGCTCAGCACCTTCTCCTGTCCTAAACTCATCTGCCCCCTGGTTGTCCCCATAGATGCTTCTCGGCACCACCTAACACTCCCTTCCAGGGGGCCATGGCTAAGACCTGTGAAGGTATATATTATATGTTCTCTACTGATAATGTGGTCGATCTGGGCTAATGCTTGACTCACAGTAGCAACCATTTTAGTGACAAAATGTACTGTATTTGTGGCTGTGGATTGCAAGTGGAATTGTAATCCTGTCATTACGTTTCTTTTCATGATGTAGTAGAACCTTTTGCCCCTCCTGTGCTACAATGTTTGTAAGCCTACTGCAGATATTGAGGCCTTTTTTCCCCCCTCAGAATATGAATTTGGAAATAAAAATAATGATGTGGTAGGAAAAAACGCTACACATTAATTTTTTTTTTGAGTGCTTCAAGAAAATCCCAGTGGGGAATACTGTAAAGACTGCACTCTCTTGAATTAACCATCTGGATTCTTTACAACTCTACTATGTAAATGCCTAGTAAACCCCATTTCAACGAGATGCCAAGATGTGGAGGAAAAGAGCTGAACAAATGACAAAATACTTGCTTAAACCAAGTCTGTGGTGTTTCCAAATACAAAAGCTCAGAGTCTGTCTCACCAGGCTGGCCGGGTTTGGAAATACCTCTTGCTTCTCCGAGTTTTGAAGGAAGTGATGGAGGGGGAGGCAGGGGGGAGGAGGAGCAGCTGCTGGACTTGTGGCTCACACTAGTGACTGTTTGCCACCCAGAAAATCCACGTAGGGCTCTGCTGCTGGATAGTTGGAGGGTTCTTGGATATTTGCATGGTACATACTGCAGCTGAGACCCCACGGAATAAAGACAGCATGTGGCCAGGCTGGAGGGTCACCTCCTTCCCCACCGTGCCCAGGGAACTGGGACTCTCTGCTGGCAAGTGGGGATGTCAGTCTCTTGTTTTTAACTCCAGGCTAGCTAAAGGTATTTTAAAGGGATCTTCTTCTAATCTGTGCTATAAAATAATTGAATTAAATACAGAGTGGGTAAGTTTTGTCTCTCCTGGTTATCTCTGGCATCTGGATTTATATCTCTGTATGCAAGGACAGGAGTGATTAATACCGACGAAAACAAAGTGTACTCCCTCTATCACTGAAACAAATGGGTTTTTTCTGCTTTCTGAAAAAGCACTGGGTCTTGCAAATAGAAAATGAGAGTGGTTTAGGTTGGTTTGGTCTTGTTTTGAGGCGGGGATTTATAAAATAAGTCAAATTGCACATCTGCAAATGGGTGAAGAGTAACTCAGGAAGAACTACAGCATCAAATCTGTCCCTTGTGCCTGCAGGATGGGCTCTTTCAGAAGGCAAGATATTTGGCTTAACTACTGGAAGGTCAGCTTTTGATTGTAACTCTAATTAATCTCACTTTTTTATTTTTTTTTTAAGACTCCTCAGCAGTGACAGAAGGAACTGTTGAAGAAACCCATTAGAAGCAGGACTCTTCAGCAGAGCAGGGCTTTCCCAGGGGTGGGCAGCTGGACGAGGGCTCAGAAACAGTGCATTGGGCTGACAGTATCATTTAAGACTTCAAATACCACTCTGGGACAGCTTGAAACCTTTGAAATATTGAAAAGCTGGACTGTGCATTTGATGTGGAAGTCTTGGATAAGAGAGTGGCATCCCAGCGTGCTAACTGCCCTGGCAGCATGAAGCCCACTGCATGGGGCTCCCCTTCAAGGGTCCCAAACAAAATCTGAGCATCCCATGACTGAGCCTGAATTTGCATTAAGAGGCTGTTGAAGACTACAGCAGCAGCAGGGTAAGTGAATGAACAACAGCTGTGTCCCTTTCAAAACACGTCTACATTAAAAACAGTATGTCTTTCTCTTCAGGAGAAAAACGTTTACTTTTACAAGATAAAAATATCTTGGTTTCCATTCATCTGCCTTTCTGCAATTGCTTAAGAAAACACCTAACTTTGGTAGCATCATTGTGGAGTAAGTGTTTTAAAATATCTTGATGTATATTCATCATGTTTCTGTGGATAGTTTCACAGTCAGAGTTTGAACAAAAAATTCTTTTGACACAAAACAACTAACTCTTATGTGATTTAAAGAAGACATTCTGCAAATATTGCCTTTGCTTTGATATGATCATATCTGCACCACATGGGTAAGTGTATTAAAGGTGACCAAAGGTATTCTGACCTGCTGGGCTGTAAGTTAAATATGAAGTCACTGTAAAACTATTTGGAAGACTACAATTTTGTTTCTTAACTTGAAAAGAGAGGGTTGAAAGTGAAATGCTTGTGCATGGGAATGCCTGGATCCCATTTTTTAGGTGTCAAAAATTAACTATTGCCAATCTGTGGGGCTAAGGGGGCATCTGCTTTCCACTGGCACGTAGGGTAGGTCACCACTGAACAAAGGCAACTCCATCCACCAAACCCTTCAAACTTGGCATCCCTCTCCCCAAAATCTGTGCTTGCTTATCATTGCAAGCACTTTTATGTTTGTATTGTGGCAAGATCCAGTGTCCTGCTGCCTGTTTAATTTTTGAGGGAGACCACTGTGCAGCCTGTCTCACTTGGTGAGTCTCCAATATTGAAAAATCTAGCAGAAAGCTGGCAGGTCAAATGGGGATCCAGTATAGACATTGCTTTTGTTTGTCAGGGTGAAACAGGGTGCTAAATAATGGGAGGATTTGTATATTGTTTGAATTTTGTATATATGAGCAGGCATAACCACAAAGTGCAGATCAGGAAGATGAACTGGTAGGCAAGTGGGCAGCTGAAGGTGATTGATTGGTGGTGGGGTTCAAAGGGAGGTTATTAAAGGCTGTAGAAAGGGGAATGCAAACTAATTGTTTTGATTTCTCCTGGTCTGCAGCAAAAAAGGAAATCTTCAGCTCTGCTGATCCACTCATGGCCCTGACACCTTGCCTGCAGCGTTCCTGATGAGAAAATGAACCCTCTGACCATACTGTGCCATGCAATGCTGGCTGCCTGGGGGTCTCACCTGTATGCTATTAAAGCCCTGCCTCCACAGGTGCTCCAGTCTCAACTGAAGGGCTGTAGCCAATCTTGGCTGGGGCTCCTGGGGCTTCAACAACTCAGTGAAAATCCAAGCTTCAGAACAGGTATCCAACTTTTGGAAGAGGGAGGCCGAATAAAGAGCAAGGTAGGTTTCCTGGGCTTCTGAGAACTGTTTGCATATTCACTTCTCACAGTAAAGTACTAAAATTGCTATTTTGCTTGAATCCATAGCTTTTGTAAAGCATGCTTCCTTCTAAGGAAATTACTACAAACTCAAATGTTCAAAAGCTGAACATCATTTTTCCTTATTAGAGCATGCTATTATCCCATGTAATCTCTGGATTATAACTAATTAATGTAGATACACCTAATTATTGACTTAGCTACAGGTGAGAAGGAGCTTACTTTTAATGATATTTTTGTTTGATGGAAATGAATGGATTCTGCAAATGGCACGTCCTTTTATTCAGAATTATTTACCAAGAATTGGATAACATAGTGGCATAGGTTGTGCTTTGTTTTGGTTTGTGGGTTGTTTTTTTCCAAATATAATGCAAAATGTAACACGTGGCAACTTGGTTGGCTGCTCAGGAGCAGAGTGCTATTTGAGAAGAGGCTTTGACTGATGACTTGCATTTGCTAGGATTCCCAAATGTAAGAAACTGGGAACACAGACAATAGTGCAGAGATATTTATGCTTTGGTAGCAGTGATGTGACCGAGGGTGGCAGTAAAGTCACTGCTTGGAATGGGCATCTGGGAGAGACCTAGGGCATTAAAAATGCCCCTAGAATAGTGTACAGGTAGAGCTTGTAAACAGCTAAATGATGTTAATTGACTGCACAGGTGATTCTGATCTAGAGTTGGCTGGTGCTGCTGTGCCATAAACCATTTTCTCCCTTGCCTGGCTGACATTCATACTTGGGGTATGTAAGCCAAAATAGAAAGAGAAAGGGGTGTCCCTTTTGCTGGTCTCAGTGAGATCAATGAGTGATACGCTCTCCCTATAACATTGGTGTCATGACTCGAAGCCAAATATAGTCCTAAATATTATATATTGGTTCATCCAAATGCAGACAAATAGTTTTCCCACTTATTATGGAAATAACATTGTTTACTTGCCATCTGGTTATTACACATTATTTCCTTTTTCTCCCTTGCCCCCCCAAGATAAAATGAAGATCTTTTGATTAACAGCTACGGTAAGATGTGACTGATTTATTTTTGAGAATTGCTGTTTGCCAAGGACATTGCTGTAGCAAAAGTACTGTTTGTTATGACACTGTACTGAGTCACTTGTTGATACTATTCAAGGGAGAGAATTTAGTTAAAGAAACTGTAACAGGATGTTCATTTTATTTCAGTACTTACAATCCTGACTCATGTCTGAGAGTTGATGAAATATAGCAACTCACATTTTAGACAGGGCTTCTCTTAACATAATTTGGTGATCCTGTAATTTGATAGAAGGTGGAAAAATACACAGAGCTGATTCTATGCAGAGAGGTTTATTTTAGTTGCTGCTCTCTGTTGAAGCACTCTTAAACTTTGCACGTCTGCGGCACTTTACCATGTCTTTAAATATTTTGTATTTAGGGTGAAACCAGAGCTGATGTGTAGACAGCACATGGCTTAGCAGGTAGTGGATCTGTTTCCAGTTCTGGCTGTGGAGATCAGTTGGGCTGATTCTTGGTTGATCATGGTGGCTGCCTCACAGATTGCTTCCACAAAACCAAGGCATCCTGAGGTGTTTGGCTGCGTGCACGTGAAGGAAGGAAGCAAAGGAAAAGTAGTTTCTCATGTAAGAGGTTGAATTGAAACATCAAGTGAAAGTTTGGATATCATTTTATGCAAGCCTGGTCAGCTGTGGGAGCGTGATTATTCAGGTGACTGTCAGACCAGTATGAACCATCGTGTGTATTATTATTATTTCCTGTATGAATGTCTTAATGACGGTAAGATCCTGAAGTTGAGGGTATTTCCTCTTAGGAGCACAGAGACCTTTCAAAATTATTTGCATGTGTTGCTTCAGCTTCACTTCAGGGTAGCAGGCAGCAAATCTTTAAAAGCATGGAGTACTTACGGGCAGAAAATAAAGAATGTTGATTGACTCTATTTGTGCGGGAAGAATTTATGTTGGAAGAATGCAATTATTAGATTTGGAATTTGACCAGGATGCACAATACTGCTTTAACTGAGGAAAAATACTATAGAGTGAACATTGATCAGAGGATAGAAGGATGTTTCGCTTCTAATTTCGATACGTGCTTGTTCAGTAGGGCAGTTAATGATCTTGGTACCAAGGTGACAAGCTGGCTTGGAAAGCAAAATGATACCCCTTATCTCACACAGTTATTGGTTTTCTTTTGGGATCCTGCAGATTCAGCATAGCCAGGTTTGGTCTGGCACTGGTATGGCAGTGTGCCCGTCCAAAGCTGCCTCCTTTCACCCCTTCAACCCTGGACATTCCCAGGAAATGTGTGTGAACAGGCAGTAGAGCAGCAAAGAAGGCTCCTTCATGCCTTCATAGGAATTTACAATGAACACTGGGAACGTAGGTAAAACTGTACATTTAAATTATCTGCAGACAAGTAGTGAAATACATTCATCCCTTCTGGCGCTGTTCCTAATTTATATTTAAAGCAATATGAATTTCATGAGCATTTTAAAAGATCATATTTTAAATTCAATTTGCTGTCAACTCATTTGATGTTTTGTGTAAAGTCATTTTCCGTAAACAGGTTACTGAATATCAAAAGACTTGTCTCATACATAATTTTTGGAAATAAATAATCTTGTAATAAAGATGAGAATCTGGCCCTCAAGTGAGTCAGCAAGCGCTTTCTGGATCACTGCAGTTCTTTGGTGCTTGCTTTATCACAGTCAAGGGAGTGTCCCGGGCAAGGAACATTCGAGAAACAGTCAGCAATAATATTGTTTTCTAGGCTACAGTGGTTATTCTGTGATTAACTACTGATATATAATATATGAAGAAAGACATCGGTGTATTTTTTTTCCAAATATCAAAAAGAGAGTTGGAAGAAAATGGATTCAAATACCTCAAATCTGACAGACCTTTCATGTTGTAGAGCTCGTGCAGAGTAATGGACTGGGTAATATTAATAGGTATGTTGAAAAGCTAAGGCATGTTTGTTAAAAACTGTTGAAGAAATAACTGCTGTATTTCTTTGGCATGGGATTCTACCTGTGCTTGGAGATTGCTGTCATTTGGCAGATGCTGGGCTCTGTAAAACTGAGCATCAAAGCTGGTATGAAGCTGAATCCTTTGCAAAAAGAAATAAATTGGCCTCTGGATGCCACCAATTTCTCTTCCAAGTGCTGAATAATGTACCCTGGGTGTAAGCACATAACAGACAAGTAAGCTGCTGGGGCCTTCTCAGAAAACTGATGGATTCCTATCACGGTAGATCAGGCCACTAAGGTTGAAATAGCTTTTTATTTATTAATTTCTATATTAATATATTTGAACAAGCTCTGTTTTGAAAGTGGGCTTCTCCCTTTGTCTTTGAAAACTGCCGAGAAAAAAGTAGTTTCTAAATTTTGAATCTGTTGCATTGTAGTTGCATGTGGTGCATCAATATACCGTGAACACTGAAACAATCTCTTTGATATCAAAGCTTATTAGGGGCAACTGGACATTGCACTGGGTAGAACTGAAGTCTACTTTTGGCTTTCTCCTGCAAACTGCCTCCCAATTGGTCCAGGTTTGAAGCAGTTTTATACCTTGATAAAATTAAAAGCTAAACTTTGAAATCCCAAGCTCCCAAACTTTCCCAAACCAATATTTTTTTCCCCAGCTGCTCATTGCCCTGGAAGGACTTATGTGTTAATTCAATTAGGGAAAGAAAGCTCCACCTGATTTCTGAGCATGCCCATGGATATAGTTAGCCTCTGTCAGCTGTGAGCGTTTCAGTATATAGTTAATGAGGTTACAAAAGACCTGGGAGCCAAAAGGTTTGTAGGCAAGGAGATCAAATCAGACCTGTGTTGCAGGAGTGAGAGAGAAAGATGAGTCCTGGAGAGGGCTGAAGGAAAACTCTGGTTACTGCAGGGTGGACAGTGGTGGTCACCACCAAAGGGAGAGAACAGCAGCTTGTCTTTCCACTCTGTACCATGTTTTATAGTTGTTGGGTAAATTCTCATCTCATGGGTGCTGGCTCTATTTTTTTTTTTTGTCTTCAGTGGAACTGATCTGACTTAAAACTTGATGGAGATATGACCTAATGTGTGTGCCTGAGAAGAAGATTTATTATGAGGAATAGAGAGGTGCTGTAGAAATCCTGTGTGTTCATGTGGTAGGGCTTTTCCCTTGTGTCCCTTTTATGAAGAAAATGAAATGAATCCCTGAGGGTCATAGACACCTTTACCTAGTCTGAAAATGCTGACACCATTGCCTTGATTTGATTCCTGGAAAGAATTCAGAATGGGTAGAAAGTGGAGCACAGCCCAGGCAGAATGGGGAAAGTGGGAATAAAACCAGCATTCCCCAGTGAGCACACGGCTTTGAAGGAGTAGAAGCGTAATGTGTGCCAGTAATGCTGAAGCCTGCAAGTTAAAATTGTTATAACATGAAGCAAATTCACAATACCCACAGCAGGAAGCTCACAGCACATTACAGTGGAATTAATACGCTGTTTCTGTGGTCAAAACGTGGGGCATGCTGAATAGCAACGAAATGGCTAGGGAAGAGCCTAGCTAGAAACCCCATATTCCTTTTGAGCTCTTGTTCTGAGAACCTTTGATATCTCCTTTCCCACT
The DNA here is from genome assembly GCA_004320125.1 of Scolopax mira. Classification (NCBI taxonomy): domain Eukaryota; kingdom Metazoa; phylum Chordata; class Aves; order Charadriiformes; family Scolopacidae; genus Scolopax; species Scolopax mira. The sequence goes on from BJBW01006305.1 coordinate 40,495, forward strand.
CTGGGGAAAAGCAAAAGAAAAGCTTCCCAGCGCCCATGTGCGGGGCAGGGCTGATACCCATCTCAGTCATGCAGGCTCTGCTCTTTGAGAGGCCGCCGTGTCCCCAGGTCGCTGAGATGCCTCCTCCATAGAGGGCATTGCCTTAGGGCAATGAGTAGTGGTCAAAGGTGAGGAAGAAATGGCACCCTTTGGTCGTTGGCAGGCATTGACTCTCCGTTGTGTGCTGCACTCATAGCTGCAACTGGTACTCAAGTCAACAGAGATGTCACCACATGGGATAGCTTCCCAGAGTACCCATAGCTCTCTGCTGCACAGAGGTCAGGTGCTGGAGGAAATTTTTATATAACATAGTACTTGTGATGATACTGATGTCTGAGTGCCTGCTGTGAGGTGTGCAGAAAAGGCTCAGCAGTGTGGAGGTGCCAGGGGACGGCTGTGACCTGTGGGAGGTATGGGCATCCCTTTGCTGCAGAGCAGGGTAGGGGTAAGCTGGGTGCTGGAGTTTCCTATGTGATGAGAATAGGAGAAGAGGTTGTCTTTGAGTTCTTGACGTACACGGTAAGGAAAAAGGAAGCTAACTTCAAGGGAAAACAGTTCTTTGTGGCTTTTTGTGACAAGGAACCCAGAAATGCTTGAGCCAGAGGTGAGGAGGCACAGGACCTCCTCTGCAAAGCACAGCTGCTCACGGGGCAGCTGCATGTCTCAGCCACCCCGGAACCTCCAGGCTCATCCACCATGCTGGGGTGGGTGGACAAGCAGGAGGGCAGAAGATACGGGTGCACCCTGGTGTTTGCCAAACAGCTGGTAAGGTCGAGTGCTGCTTTTTTGAGGCATAATATAATGCAAGATGCTGGAAGTACAATGATGAGTTTCTGTACTAAGGAGTGCTGCTGAATTGCTGTGTCGGGTTCCTGGCCCTAAACCACCGGCTCTGTCATGTCGATAGGTGGTGCAAGTTTGCTACAGTTTCTGGAAAGCTGGAGCATTTTTTTTTCCCCCCAAAGGCTGTAGCATGCATGTTAGGCTAATAGTGGGCTTGGAAAAGGAAAAGCTAAACACTGTGCCAGTTGTAAGCAAAGACATATCTTAAACATAACCATACTCTGTAGTCTGGGCAGTACCAAAAGAGCAGAGGCAGTGTCATGCTGTGTGAGTCTCTTCCAGAGGTGCTTGGAGTTGTGCCCCGTAGACAGCATTTAGACAGGTTTTGCAGCAGAAGGACAAGGCAGACAGTGGTGAACCTCCAGGGGTGGTGACCAGGTCAGTGGGAGACCCGGATCTACTGTCGGGGGCTCCCCCAGCCTCTTGGGAGAGGCGGGATGCTGCAGCTGAGAGGGGTGAGCTGTGCTTGCTCAAAATGAGCTCTTGGAGATAAAAAAAAGGCTGCAGAAGGAGGGCAGTAAAGCAATTGGACGGTCTCCATGTTCTGCGTAGCACTAAGTGGTTAGGACGTAAAGTGAAAACCTTGCTGATGCTGAGCAGAAGTGACAAAGCCCCCGGAGTCAGCTAGAGCAGCTATGACTGCTAAAAAAACCCCACAAAAAATCCAAAGCAAAAAGAGCATCTAAACCAAAACCGGGTGTCTAACAAGTCCTTTCACACTGAATGTGCAGCTGTATAGTTTGCTGGTCAGACTGTAAACGTGTCCTCTAAGGTTTGCAAATGGGTTGCATTGCAGGTCTGGGAAATCTGGTATAAATCAGAGAGGCAGAGATAGTGGTTTGCAGGAGCATGAGGTGATCAGGACTTCCACTGCCAAAGGAGCTCTGCCCTAGTGTTTCCAGTGGTTAACTGTGGGGTTGTGGAGTCTAAATTTGTTATGTGGAAACACTTAGTTCAGCTTTTTCTTTGCAACAGTTCCCTGTGGATAGCTGTTTGCAAGCCCCCACCCAACAGCAGAAGAAATTAACGCTCAGGCCCTATAGTGTTTAATGTAAGGAGACTATGGAGTCGAGGAGAGAGAGAAGAGTCAGCGGTGCAGTCTGTCTGCAGGAATATTTTCTAAAAGGGTTTGTTTCCATGCCCTGCAGCTGGCAGTCATCCTGCTCACAGCTGTCCAGGGAATGAGGATTTCTCTTTGCAGCTTTCAAGGTTTTTAACTGTGTCTGTTTCATATAGAAACAAAAAAAACCCCCAACATTATTTTGGACCGTTTTCATCAAAATGGAAACATCTGGTTTGGGTGCGAGAATGGTGGGTGTGTTCTCAAGGCAATGCACGTTTTGCTTTTGCTTGTCCTGGTGTGCAAAGGCATTAGGTGCCACTGTGGGAGATTTGGGTTCCCCTTGTCACTATGGCACCGACCTGCAAAACCCGTGATGTGTGCATGTGCCTGCCTGCACCCCGTCCAGCCTCCCTGCCTGCTTTCCCAAGCTGCTTTAATTGAAAGCAGTATATCTCCACGCTGAAATGTGTTCTGGAAAAGCAGCATGCTTCAGAAAAATGTTGCTTGCTTAAAAATGTCTCAAACGGCAAGAACAGTCCTGGAGATAGGAGCATGGGAGATAACAGGGTTTAGACAGCTTTTCTACTATGTTGCTGCTTTGCTACGTTTGTGGATTAATCGAGGCCTTTGCCAGATAGGATGGAAGAGCAAAGTTAAGGCAGCTGAGTCTCTGGTATCTCTGTCATTTGTTTTTCCTCCCCTCCCCAGCTGCCTCTCCTGGCACGGCACAGGTTTGGATGGGGCGACGGCCTCTCCTGCTGCTGCTGAAGTCAAGCTGCAGGAAGAAGTCAGTGGTCGCCAGCAGATCTTGCCATCGTCCCCAGCTTCCCTGCCAGGTGGGCAGGTCCTGCTCCAGACCAAGGCATGACCCACTCTGCCAAGTGGGATGGGTCACCTCCCTTAATAGCCATTCGGGGAGGATGGCCCCCTCCAGTGAAATGTGGAGCCTACTTGAGGTAGGGATGGATGAAAATGCTAAGTTAAGATATCTTGCTAATAACCTTTGATTAACGCGGTTATTCTGTTGTTGTTAAAGGCTGTTGCTGGACAGGATTAAGGTAAAAAGGCCTATGAGAAGCAGGATTGGTTGTGAGTTATCTCCCTGTATCTTTTAATCTCTCATGTGGTACAGCCTGATGTTTTCAAGTCTTCCTTTTGAAATGGCAGATAGAAACATATTGCTGCTGTCTGGAACCTTTAATCTTCAAATGGAAATAAGCTTTTCTTGCAGAAGTAGGCTGATTTTTCAGATGCTTTCAGAAATGCTGATGTGTCTTCCTTGATCTGGCTAATTAAAAATGAGCTCCTGTCAATCAAATTCATTACTTTAATGGTAGTGGCAAAAATGCAAAGTGCAGCTCTAGTAAATCAGTATTAGGGAGAAATGTGCCTCATTTCCTCCATCTGATTCACTCAGGAAGAATTTAGGTTTTTATTGTGAGTTTTGATATTTACAGACTTTCTGTTATGAATTTTACCCTTTTAATTTCTGTTGGATGGCCAGTTGACCAATGAGAGTTTATTCAAAATATTACTTGCCCAAGTTTACAAACAGTGTTGTGAGGCCTCTCCTCTAGGTTTCTGCTGCACTGAGTCCAGCTGGGTTCAAAACACCTCCTCCTCCTCCACTGTGTACAGTCTGCATCCCAGCCCCTTGGGAACATCTGAATTTAGCACATACTATATTTTTTCCCCTTGTGAAAATGGGCAGAACTGAACCAGTAGACCCAGGTTTTCTATCCTGCTGTCAGTTCCCTGAGCAGTGCCATTTGCCAGGATCTGTTTGCTGCCTTAATTATTCAGATAGCTGACTGTGATGATGCTGAATTCTTCTCTGGAGAAGCCCATCTCATTGACTATGGGTGGCTGAGAAGCCCCTAATGTACACTCCCTGGTTATACACATACAGACTCCCTCCCTTACATCCTCTCTGTATTTGGCTTTAAAAAAATCTATTTCCGCACCAAATAGATTGGTTGCTGCAATGAGTATAGAGTTTTACTTAAAAGCACTTACTTACAGGAAATGCTTATAAAGGTGCCTGCTGGTAAAAAAAAATGAAATCATTCCAGAAACTATGCTAAGGCACATGGAAAACAAGGGGAAAACAACAGTGACTGGTGACAGCTAAGATGGCTTCACTAACGGCAAATTGTGCCTGACAAATTTAGTGGCCTTCCATGACGGCATTACAGCATTGGTGGATAAGGGAAGAGCAACTGATGTCATCTACTTGGACTTGTACAAAACATTTGACACTGTCCTACATGACATCCTGGTCTCAAAATTGGTGAGATATGGATATGATGGATGGACCACTCAGTGGATAAGGAACTGGCTGGATGGCCACACTCAAAGTTGTGGTCAATGGCTTAATGTCCAAGTAGCGAGCAGTAACAAGTGGTGTTCCTCAGGGGTCAGTACTGGGACCGGTGCTTTGTAACATCCTTGTCAGTGACATGGACAGTGGGATAGAGTGCACCCTCAGCAAGTTTGCTGATGACACCAAGCTGTGTGGCGCATTTGACGTGCTAGAGGGAAGGGATGCCATCCAGAGGGACTTGGACAGGCTTGAGAGGTGGGCCTGAGCAAACTTAATGAAATTCAACAAGGCCAATTGCAAGGTCCTGCATGTGGGTCTGGGCAATCCCAGGCACAAAACCAGATTGGGCAAAGAATGGACTGAGAGCAGCCCTGAGGAGGACTTTGGAGTGGATGAGAAGCTCAACATGAGCTGGCAATGTGCACTTGCAACCCAGAAAGCCAACTGTATCCTGGGCTGCATCAAAGTAAGAATGGCCAGTGTGCTGAGGGAGGTGATTCTTCATTTCTACTCCATTTGGGGTACTGTATACAGCTCTGGGGCCTCCAACATAAGAAGGACATGGACCTCTTGGAGTGAGTCCAGAGGAGGGCCACAAAGGTGATCAGAGGGCTGAAGCACCTCTCCTGTGAAGGCAGACTGAGAGTTGGGATTGGTCAGTCTGGAAAAGAGAAGGCTCCGAGGAGACCTTATTTTGGCTTTCCAGTACCTAAAAGGTGCCTACAGGAGAGATGGGGAGGGACTCTTTATCAGGGAGTGTAGTGATGGGATGAGGGGTAATTGTTTTAAAATGGAAGAGGGGAGATTTAGATTAGATATTAGGAAGTAATGTTTTACTGTGAGGGTGGTGAGGCACTGGAACAGGTTGCCCAGAGAAGCTGTGGATGCCCCATCCCTGGGAGTGTTCGAGGCCAGATTAAATGGGGCTTTCAGTAACCTGCTCTAGTGGAAGGTATCTTTGCACTGGGCAGAGGGGTTGGAACTAGATGATCTTTAAGGTCCCTTCTAACTCTAACCATTCTATGATTCAAAGTTTGAAGGTTAGAAGCATGCAGCCTTAGGGTGCCAGCTCTGTCCCTGGCTAGCAAACCTGTCTTCAACAAAGATATAAACCAAAACAAACCCGCCTTTATATATGGAATTTCTTAAATGTTGGTACAAAGAACACAAATGCCTTAATGATTAATTAGACTCAAAATGGCAATATGACTGCCTAGCAGCAAAAACTAATTATATGCAAATGGTGAATTTACTCAACCGAAGTTAACTCAAAAGACCTCAAAGCAGCTTGAGGATTTTCGAAAATATTTATCCCTCCCTCACCCCTCCAAAACACAAGAAACAAACCCTGACCTTCCTCAGAACAGCCTCATGTAGAGAGTTCGACTTCCCCCTCTTTTCCTGTATTTGCTGATCCCCAGTATCATTCTTGGTCACTTAAGCTTTTCACCAGCAGTGTCCCCCTGCCTCTGTCTGTCCTGAGCTGCTTCCTCGGCTGACTCCTGGTATCTCTGGCTCTGCTGCTTCTGTCCCTCCCTTCTTTTTGAAAGAATGTTCTTTTGTTCTGCCCTCCTGCATGTCTTGCATCCCTGAGTCCAGTAGCACTTCCCTGGTTCTTCAGTTGCTGCCTTTTCCCTTCTCTCCATCCTTGCCTGAAGCACTCTGGTGCGTCCCTGTCCACAGCCCCACTGCTACCATGAGCTGAAAGTCCTTGCCTGGGGAGAGGCAACTGGGGCAACTTAACAGCAGGGCTACCACAGGCTCAATACCTTTTCCCAAGTGCTGTAAAAGTCAGTCTTCCCTATTGCTTTATCTGTTCTTCAGATTTAATTTGACACAAGCACGGTGGTGCCAACTTCCTTCACGAGGTCCTACTTTAGCCTGTCTCCTTGTAGAATCCCTGGAAGCTAGCAGGGATCTGCGACGAAGAAGAGACGATGCAGATCCTGCAGGCATTTACAGCAGAGCCTCTTCCCTTCCCAAGGTGGAGGCCTCAAAGAAAATTTCTGCTAGGGTATTCCACTCTTACACCCCTAATTACATTCTCATGACTTAATCATAAGCTGCCTTTTGCTCAGGTCTGCTTGTAACATCTTCCTCTTTTCTGCTTCTGACGCGTGGGCTTTCCCTTTAATGTAGCAGCTGTTCAGTTCCTGCCTGAGTGATGGGATTGAAATACCCGCAGACAAGCAGAGGATCTTTCAAATTCCTTTTGAAATACACCTGGAAATTGCAAATTTGGTTCTCAGATGGGAAGCTCAACTGCCTGCCACCTGAGGGAAGAAACCAGCACAAGCTTCCTGCACAAACAGGCAAATGGCACAGATATGAAACGTGGCCTCTATGTTTAAAGACCTCTGCACTTCACAGTTCACTCCTGTTCTTTTACCAGGGAGTCTCATGATAGTCAGTATTTTCCTTAGGGCTCAAGCTTCCAGTCTTGTGATCAGACTGCTTTAATTAAATAAAATTGGCCTGAAAGCATGAGGATGCTCGACAGGGTGATGCAACTGGTGGGGAAAAAAACACGGGACAAATATACATAACACCCCATTTTAAAGCTTTCTGGCTTTAGAGGTTGTGATTTCTTTGGAGGAACCCGGGGTGATAATTTTGGTGTGCTATTGGCAACTATTCACAAACAGGTTTTATTTTTAAGGTGGCACCTGAAAGAATGTTTTCCACTGGTTTTGATTCTTTGGGTTATATCTCATGGTGGAAAGGATCATTTTGAAAAGTCTTTTTGTTTTGTATGAGTTTTCCATTTGAAATGTTGTTTTTTCTTAGACTGGAAGTGTGGTTTCTTACCAAGCTCTTTTGAATGTGGCCATTGACGTGCACTTTGAGGAAAGCACACCTTGGTATAAGACCCCTCACTACCAATGAAGGTGGAGGCAGCCTTTTGGTTTTTCTCGTCATGTCTCCAACAGGTATGTGCTGAAGTAAATTTGCATTTGGATGATGTATATACACAATGCACAAGTTAAAATCTTGAGCATCCTTCAAGCTCTGTTGGGTCCCCCCAACTTGATTTTTTGCAAGTGAGAAAAGAGAATATGTCCAAGTGGAGAAGAAAACAAACCAACCCTGTATATAACAGCTCTAAGCTAGGATGAAAAACGTATAAAATAAGCACCCTTTATTTCCCACAGGAAAAATTTGAGTGTTTAAGTTAAAAATCATTTGAATTGAGTTACAAAAAAATCACATACAGGCTACCTTTCTCATCTTTTTAATGTAAACTAAAGCAAATCCGTGGACAAAGCAAAAGGCTAAAATCTAGCAGAAACTTGGCAGTGGGTTTGGGAACTCAAAAACCTTGAGTGTATTTGGACCATGCTGTCATCCAGTGCTGAAAAAGCTCCAGAGTCACCTTCTTGACCTTTTGCTGCATGTGATACATTTGTCATTCTGCTGCGCGTTGTGAATTCACCTTTTTGTGAATTCGGATTTATGCACGTATAAACATTATAATGAGAAGGAATTACTGCTGCCACCAGTGGCTGTGGCTGGCTGCCTGACAAGGAGTTCACTGATTGCTGGGGAGATGCCAGCGGTTATGAAAAGCGCGTATTCTTTCAAATCACAAAATTGTTTGCGATTGAGGGGGAATTATGAATAGCTGCAGTGTCTGCGGTGGCCAAATAAGTTTACTCTGAAATCAGTGCTCGGCGCTCCTGTTGGCAAACCTCTCCACCGCTCCTGAGGACTTTGGGCCTGATTTTTGGGTGCACGGAGCGCTGCTGGTTGGGACATGGGCTTGCTCAAAGTGGGTCTGGCCCTGGGAAGACCCTTGGCCAGCATCTGTGTAGCCAACAGTCCCGCCGGGCTGCTCCTGTCTGTGCCGTCCGCCGTTCCTTCCTGAGCTGGCTCCTGCTCCTCATGAGTAGTGGAAAAAAACCTTTGGTCTCTGGAAGATGTCTAGAAATATTCTGTATTTCCTTTATTTGGTCCTGACACCTTCTCCCATTTACCACGTGTGATCCTGCCTTGGTTTGGCAGCTTTACTTTGGTTTCTTTAGTTTGGCTAGGCTCGCTTTGCCCTCCTGTGGCTGACAGAGGATATTCAAGAGGCCCCTACGGTGTCTGCCACGGAGGGATTGATCCCTGCCATCAGTGGCCTTCAGGGCTGGAGTTGCCCAAAGACTCAACTCTTCCGCTCAAAATAATTCCTTGATGGTTGCACTAAGTACTTAGTACTTGCTTTTAAGGGTAAACACAAATGCCTTTTCTTATCATTTAATGAAGAGTTGTAAACCCATTATTAGTATTGCCTATATAGGTTTTTTTAACATCACTAACTAGAGTAGCTAATAGGTATAATTGCTTTAGGATTTATTTCCTCACCTTGAAATGCAACTGAATTCTCCTGATGAGAAACCCACTACCAGTTCTTCTTCCTCTGAACCCAAACAATTATAACCTCAGACAAAAAAATTCTCAATTACAAAAGCTTTCTTGGTAAGAAATGAAGCATTCAAATTAACTTCTTGAGATATGTATAATTCTACCCCAAAATAATGTTAATATTGTTAGCATCCTGCAGAACTGTTTCATCCTCAGCTTTTTCAGATCTGTGGCTATTTCAGATGCCTGTTGATGATGTTGATTCAGTTGTTGTTTTGTTCCTGATTTGTTTTCAGAGATTTGTATCCCTCTCTTATCCTGAGAGGGATAAGACTGGGGAATTGCTCACTGTCTCTGTGGGTTGTTGCCTTCTCGGATGCTGCAGAGGCAAGCTGTGTTGGCAGCACGCCGGGTGGCTTGAGCAGATGTATGGAAACACACCACCTCGCGTGGACCCCGTGATGGTGGCGCGTGGCTTTCTCCATCTGTCTGATGCAGGCGTGGGGCTGCCATCTCCTAGTCACTCTGATTAAGCAGCTGGGACTGCAGGGAGATGTTAGATTGACTTTCTCCTGAGGAACAGGAGAAATGTCACATGTGGGAGTGGGAAACAGCTTCCAAATTTATAACTGCTGCATGACAGGATGACTCGCTCGCTGGAAGAGGAAGGGTGGGATTTTTTACATTGGCAGGTAGGATTTTTAATGTTTTAGTAATGATTAAAAGAAAATTACTGAGATAAGGGAAGTTGATGATCTTTGCATTTGACCCAACTGGGCTCAGCAGGTCCTTGTTGGGTATGTTTTCAGTTCCAGTAGTTCATCCAACTGACATCCAGTTCAAGGATGTCATTGGGATTGATTTTTAGGTGTGGAAATGAGAGGACAGCATGAACACACATAAAAGAAAGCTTTCTTATGAGATATCTCTTTAAAACACTGTACATGGATTAGTAATTAACTATTTCACTCAAGATAGCTGAAATCTAAGCAGCTTGGGTCAGGTAAGGGTTCTTATTCTCTGGTATGTGTGTAGTTCCCTATAAATCTTGTAACTGTTTGTAAGGATTGCGAAGAGGAAAAAGGGAAGGTAAGGGAGAGCAGAGTCAGAGATGTATGAATTGCATCACACTAAAATACATACAAGCAACCACTTAAGATAAATGCAAGGAAAAGCAGTTATTAAAGCAAGTAGGAGCTCTTTCTTTCCCTGCTGTGCAAATGCTGCTACCCTGGGTGAGATGATTTCATTTTATACCCCGTGCTCTTTTTTGCTCTGGCTACGGTGCCAGCCAAGGGTGGCTGTGTCCCATGCGGACATCTGCCTTGGAGGTTTCTGAAGTTAGAGGAAAGTAATCCCACCACATATGTCATAAGCTCCATAGTAATAGGATAAGATTTTCAGTGGATCCTTTTCTTCTGTTTCTGAGCTTTAATTACTGTTGCAAGCATCTGCTATTGGCTGTGCATCCTCCTGGCAAAATTCCTGAAACATGTTCTTACAGTTTGTTGAGGATGAATTCTGGGAGAAGTTGGGAATTTCTGTTCAAAGCTTACCCCAAATCATGTGCTTGATGCATTTTGCATAAAATATTCAGAGTTTGGGGGTAAAAGTGGATTTTTTTTTCCTGTTCTACTATAATTGTAGGTAAGCACAACTTCTTGTCCCTCCTACAGGTACAAAATACTTGTTCTATTGATAAACTCCAAAAAAATCCTAGCATTATAACTTCTTTGAGAGTGACAGTAACAAAATCTCTCCATTTAATGCTGGAGCCATAATAGTTTTTTTGTATCTACTCAATAAAGAGGGTGTTGAAGATTATGGACCGTATGGCTTTTGCAGACAGAAGTCCAGATGCTGTAACTGGTGCATTCAAATGGTGAAGAAACCAGTTTCTTGGCTGTGGCAATAATGATTGCATATGGCTTAACTGAAGGTGGGTGCTGTGCATTGGAAGATATGTCCCTGCCTGCAGCCATGAAATTTCCAAAGCAGGACTGGGACCCGAATGTGATTATAATGTAAGTCAGAATGTAATTATGGATGCAGGAGGGGATGTGGGAGTGCAAACTGTGTTTGATATGGTAAAATCTTCAGTGTGCTGTAGTTCTCAGCCTGAAGTTCTGCACTCATTGAAGATTTCCAAAGTTGGAGCTTTGGAGTCGCTTTACTGTGCGATATTTATTTATACATTACAAAGAAAATAATGGCCTAGGGAAAAAAAAAACACCACAACAACATAGGGAAAGTGTTCACAAAACACTAGGATTAGGACTGTGAAGAAATGCATAGAAAATTGCTTTCAGGTCCACATCTTAGACCCAAAGTGGCACAGGTTCTCAGATGTGACAAGCAATCACTGGCTCCTCTCAGACTCCACATGAGCTGCTGAGTGCTCAGTGTGTGTTTGAAAATGAGGCCACTGATTTAGGTTTCTGTGTAGGCACTTAATGGGCTGATCTGAGGCATCCACTTCAGAAAGTTTTGACTGGATTCACATAAACCCTTCAAGTCAGAGTGTATAATTTCGTATTTCCTGTGGCCAGTCAGAGATTTAACTCCAGTTTTGCATTTCATATGCAGGGATTGCTTATTGCTGTGGGAGGAAGGGAGGCATTTTAAACAGCATTCTGTTCTGAGGGCTGGTCAACCTCTTAAAACTCACCGGGTATTTCTGCTCCTGCAGGCTGAGGGTTGCAGGAAGCTGAGTGGATGCTTGATGGCAGCTTGGGGATGGGCTGACTTGGCAGCATCTTGGCTCCCACCCTTGCCAGTGAATAGAACTGGAGGCTCCACACTGCAAAGGGGCTTCAGAGGGTCTAGCCCCATCACCTTGTCCACCTACAGATATGTCCTTCCTGACAGGGATCTGTCCAACCTGCTCTTATCAGCATCTGATGACGGAGACTCCTCAGCCTCCCTAAGCAACCTTGCTAGTTGCTTCATGGGGGGTACTGTTAAAAAGCCTCCCCTCACCCTTTCTGGTGTTCACTCTGACTCTCTTTGCTGACATCTTAAATCATTACTTTTCTCCCTTCCTTTAGGGAGAGTATAATTTTGTAAAGTCCTTGTCATAACTGACCACTAGTAAGTTTTCCTCTGATCTTTGTGCAGGAAGGTCAAAAGAATTATGACAAATGGATCATGTATTTTCTGCTCCTTTGACACTCTTGGCTCTCTCCAGTTGGCCCATAGCTTTCTAAATGCAGTATTTTGGCTGAGGTCTAAGGACTGCTGGGTTTGCTGTTGTTGTTACCTCCTGGGGATTTCTTACAGATACTGTATTTTATGACATCAAGTCTTTTTGCAGCAGCATCACTTTGACTCATGTGTTTTATGTATGTCTTTGTAATGTATAAATAAATATTGCACAGTATGAATCCTTACAAACATCCCAGAAGTGTTCCTGCACCACTGCCTTGCCCTTCCCGGTTTCATACAAGTACTTATCCTGACTAAGTGTAGGCCACTGCATTTCTCTTCACTAGATTACAAGATGGGTTACGTTTTAAAGACTGTTCTTCTGTTTTGCCAAGATCATGTTCATTCTAGCTCTGTCTTTAAACTTCCTTCAAGCTTTTGTCATCTGCAGAACTAGTAAGCATGTTCTTTTCCATCACCCAAATTATTTATGAAAGTGTTCAAGTCACCCAAGTCAAATCATTTTAGAAAATATCCTTTCAATTTGACAGTGAACCACTGATGATAGTCTCTGAGGACGGAGTATCTTTTGCACTCTAGGTCATGTTTCCTTCTTTTTTTGATGATTATATCTGCAAAGAAAGCCTTGCAGAAGGCAAAATATGCATCATCGCTCCTTTTAGAATGAGAAGTGGAGCACAAGATGATCATGGATGGTCATGTAAGTCCAGTCTTGTCCTACTATCTGATTCTATTAAGGCAGGGACAAACTTGATGCACAAGCCAAGGTAGAACGAATGGGCACAGGGTATTTTCCTTTCCACATTTCTTTTCCTCTGGGTCCTATGGCATTTAGATGACCAAGGCTAAGATAGAAAAATATATTCTCGCGTTAGAGTGTAGGTGAGTCTGTTTCTCCTGGTTCATTAGGTGTAACCCTGTACCCCTGCCTTTATACAAATCCAAGGCACTGTGGTGTTGACTGAACTCGGTCTTGTGTTGCCCTGACAGCTTCGACCTACTAAAGGCAGCCCAGGACCTTGGGATCTTGAACACCACGCTAACGCTTTTAATTGCTTTCAACCAGGACTCGAAACACAGCCAGAAAACGCACCACCTCTGAAAGCTGCTGTCTCAGCAGGGCTGTATGAAAAGAACATTTAATGAGGGGAAGGTGGACGGAGAGCTGCTGCCAGGGCGCTGGTCAGCTTTAGCCCCTTTCAGTCGCCAGTGCCCCGCACGGTTAAGATGGACGGGCCTTTGCCCCCTGCTGTCTGTGGAGACACAGAGATGCCCGAGGAAGGCCACCTGGAGCAGAGGGGACCCCGGTTATCTGCTCTGTCCCCTCTCTGGCGTTGCTCCGGCCTGCAGGGCCTTTGTCGGAGAGGGCTTGGGTGATGGGAACGAGCAGGGCGGCAGCACGGAGGGGCCGCTTTTGGGCTCCCGTTGCTGCGAAGGGACGGAGCGAGCACCCTGGGGCCGGAGGAGGCTGGAGGAAACGCCTCGCCGCTTGCAGGAGTGGCGTCGCGGCCTCCTCACCGAGCGAGAGCGGGAGGAGCCGCCGGCTGAACACCGCCCGGCTTGAAACCGGCCATAAGGCCCTCCTGAGCACGGGGCGGGCGCGGCCTCCCCCGTGGAAGGTGTCGGCGAGGCGCCAGGGGGCGCTGCAGGGCGGCGCCGACGGGGGCTGCCCCGGGCGAGCCGGGCCCATGGGGCTTCCGCCCCCTCAGCGCGACCGCCGTCCTCCGGGGCGGTGGCCGGTGCGGTCTCTCAGGGCCAGCAGCCAGCTGGAGGCCCGCCGGGGCCTCTCAGTCACCGGGCCGCCGGTGAGGTGCTGCGGGAGGGTGGAGGCTTCCGCCCACGGGGCCGTCAGAGCCTTCTTTCCTCCGTGGAAAAGGAGCTCCGGGAACGCCCGTAGGGCGCGGAGAGCCTTGATGCCGCAGCACCGGGAGCTTGTGTGGGAGGGGAGCTGCGGTTCTCTGGGAGTACATGGGCTCAGGAGGAGGAGAGGCTGCGGCGCTGGGTGTCCTGGAGCTGGGCGAGGAGCGAGCTCCTGGGGCTCAGGCCGGGTTTTCCATCTGTGGGAGCCGGGTGCTGTTTGCCTTCAGTGTATCTGCACCGAGTCCTTTGGGCACAAAACATACTGTTCTTAGAAAATACACGTGTACTGGGCATGCTATAATTTTAAGCACAAGACCCGTGGAAGGAAAACACAGCCTTGATGCGAATGTGAACTGACCCGTGCTAAATTCTGCTGTTCCGAAAAATGGCTGTCCCAAGGCGTTGGCAGCCTGGGCTGTCCCGAGGGCATAGCACCGGCCTGCCCTTCGCTGGGGTGAAATTGGGGTTCTCTCAAAGTGTTTCCAACCTGTGGCCCCTGTCTGATAAGCAGCCTTGAAGATCTGTAATAGTAGAGGAAGGGGAAATCCTGTGAACTGAGCCCCACCTATAAGCAGAAAATTGCAGAGGGTGAACTTCAGTGCGTCCTTGGATTTTTGCATCCCGCATAAATCAGTGATGAATCATAACACGGCAACAATTTCCAGCCCCCATGACTGCCCCTCTTCCCTTGCTTATCTGCTGGCTGCTACCTCGCTTCGTGCTAAGCAGGTCACCAGTCCATAATGGTTCAGTGATTCTTGCACTGACAACTCGAAAGTACGGGCTGGGGAAGGGAAAAAAGAACAGTGCTACGAGTTATTAAAAGCGTGGGATAACTCTACTGCTGTATAAAGAAGAAACTTCATACCGTGAACATTAGTCGCTGCTAACGGGAAGCATCACGTATAAATAACATTCCCATCTGGTTAAATATTTTCCGCTGAAAGGTAATTCCTGACTACATGCATTTCCCTGAAGCAGGCGTTGTCTTCTGCTTTGGCCTGATGCTCTGCTGCGGAGGCATGCGGTCCGTTGACAGTAGAGAGTAAGGCATGTTAAGCATTTTACACCATATTCTTATCTTAATTGATATTCATAACCCTCCAACTCTTTCATGGGGAGCGGAGGAGAAGGCAGAGCTATGAATTAAAAGCATCTGTGTATGTCAAGAATACAAAGAATGTCGATTTCTAATACTTTTCACCTTACAAGGTATATTATAAGCTAAGCTGGAGTGAAATGCTAGTTGCTTCATCTCCCGAGGCACTTGACTCACCTTCGTGCTATCAGAGGGCAGATTTTCAGCTGAATTGAAGTGCTTTAGTGGAACTAGCAATAATAATAATTCCAACTTCTGTATTGTTTCAGTAAGTGGTGCTAAGGACATGTTCCTTGGTTCCCTCTCCTGTACTTTCAGGGTGAGTTAGATGGATCTGACATTCACAGCTTGTTAATCACCAGAACCCCAGGTAAAAATAACTGGATACTTTAAGTGCTGTAAAATTTTCTACTGACGCTTAATAACACCCTGGATGTTTTTCTTAGCTTTTGTACTATGTGTGCATTGTAGTAAGCTTCATCGTTGCAGTATAAACGTGTCTTCAGCCACATTGGGATGGCGCAGGAAATGGGGTGGATCTTTGAAGCTTCAACAATGGCTCTGAAAGTTTTTTTTACATCTGGCAATTTCATTCCAACCCATTTTATTCAGTTTATTGTGAGTGGGGAAAAATACGGTCCTTTAAAGTGCAGTGTTTCAAGCCATGCAAAAAGGAGCTGTGCTGTAAGGAGTGTTATGGACTTCAGCGTATCACACCATTGTTTTGCAGGGAAGGACAGATGACATGTAAATTTTGTTTGTTTACTCTTAGATTCTGTCTTGTGTTGACATCAGGGACACAGTTGCATTCACTTGATATTTTCGCTTTGAGTTGCTGTTCTCATAGCAAGAAGAAAGATGGTTTTGGAAACGGTGTATTTCAGATGGTAGGATCATTGTAGATTGAAGGAATACAGTGGCGGAGAAGAGGAAGATAGTCTTCAAGTCTTGTTGGTTTCTTTTTATTTACATATCCATTTTTGACACAAAAATCCATAATTGTGTACTCTGATTCCTGCCATGTGTATTCAGGGTACTCTTGCCTCTAACTAGAACAAAGCTAAGATAAAATAGGTAGTCTCTGTGGCCTGCCTTCTGGGGAGCAGCTAAGAAATCTCAATCTTCAATATAACTTGGTGTTACAGGGCATTGCTTGCCAGGTAATAATTTCATTGTTATAGATGTGATAAGGCTCTGCCAGAATTTGGCTGGCATGCAGCTGCATGGACCCTGCTCAAATTGAGAGGGATTGCTAGTTAAATGCTGGTTGGAGTTCCCACCTGGAAATTTGGGAAAATTAAACCAAAGTACTTGGTGTCTGACGTTAATTTTCCTCACTTACAAACACAAATAAATCGGTTTAATAAGCAATACTTTATTAAAGGGAATTAAGTTCCACTAGCTGGGTACTGCTTTCTGGACCCAGAAAGCAGATGGTTGGCTTTCATTTTCCCATGGGTGTAGTGATTTTGCATGCCTGATAGCCACAGGGTACCCACAAATGCTGATCATCATCCAGTGGGAGATCCTGCCACTTCAGGTGTTCACCAGTGTGGGTGAGGGCTGCCTGATCAGAGCCCTCTGTGGTCTGAGTTGAGGAAATTCATGATTTCATGACCTTTCTTGAATGTCTACTAGGGACCACTTTTATACTGCGTAGCTTCATTGTCCTGGGGGAGAGCATCTGTCATTCCCTTCAGTGCTGCCCAAACCACGACATGGTAACTGTAAAGCACTGGAAATGCTGCAGGCCTTGCCCGTGCATTATTTATTGCATTCTTTGCATTGACACTGCGTGACACAAATTTGTTCCTGGCTATAGCTGTAGCTGAACTTGTTTGAGTTCTAGAGAATGCATATATTGGAGGGAAAGACGTCAGGCATGTCTTTGAATCACAGAGCACTTAGTAGTTCTACATTTTAATATTGCTGTGACAGCTTGGTGAAAAACAGATGTATACATCCTCACAAACACTGATACTTGAAAATTTCCCTCTAAGCTCAGGGAAGAGGCTAATTTATTTTTGCTCTAGGTTCATGCCTTTCAGCATCACGAGCGGCAGCGCTAGCCGCAACTGATGTCCCGGAGTCCACGGCTAACAAGCAGCAAAGAAAATCAGTGTTTTCACAGCCTTGTAATGCCCTATTTATTTATGTAATGGATTGAGTGTCGCGTAGAGTTTGAAACTGCACTTAGCTTTTCTCAGCTCCCTTGATCCGTCTTGCAGCTGCGGTACACGCTTCTCTCAGCGGCTGTTGCTGCCTCTCTAATCTGCGCTTTGATTTTGTAGGCCTTTCTTATCTGCTGGTTGTGGTCTGTTTGACACCTCCAGCCATGAAAGGAAAAACAGACTGTTGAGAACTCGTGTGATAATGCTTCTGCCACCGTATAAAGGAACTTTATGCTCCTTGGAAACTTGCCATTTGCGTGCAAAACTGCGTGTCTTAAAAAATTCGTAAAAGCATGGAGTTACTAAATGTCAGTGCTACCTGAATGTATTTTGCACTTGTTTTTCAATGGGTATGAGCGGATGGATCTCGGTTGGTATCGATGGAGCTGTGTGCTCTCGGAGAAAACCTCAGAGCTGTGTAATTTCTGGAGCTTTGCAATGACCTGGTTTTACTAAACTTGCTCATGATGATTAATATTTTTGCCTGTATGTCTGTATCGCGAGGGATGATTCCCTGGTGCCCTAAGGCTTAGGCTGATCCTGGAGACAAGAAACCTGGAGTCTGAAGCTGGCCTGAACGATGTGGGATCTGAGCACAGCCTGTGACTTACCACACTGCCCCAGCAGCTGAGTTGGGGTGGGTTACAGGGTGTGCTGTGCCGTGGGTAGGCTAAGGTTGTAGCACTGTAGCCCTTGGGGCTGTTCATCCTGAGCAACAACACTGGCCACGGGACATGGCCCTGGCATTGGAGCCACGTGTAACTGCAGGGGAAGCTTGTCTGGCATGAGGCACAGTCTCTTTCTCCTTCTCTGCAGCTCTCCATCTTCAGCACAGACTCTGCTTTATCTAGGCTCCTGCAGCTTGTTAGAATATAAGTTGGGGGGTTTTTTGCATGCAAATTATAGTTACTTTGATGTTCATAAGCTTAAAATTTGGCTTTTTTGGTTTCCTTCTAGCTCTGTTCAGGAAGCTGACTACCAAAGTCTACTCTGACCACCATTTTGTCTTCTGACCTAAAAAGCTGGTGCAAAAGAAAACAGGCTGCTTCTGCTTTGCCTCCTACTTTCCTGTGGTCTCAATGACAGAAACCTGCTCCTTCAGTGGCATAAGGCTACGGGTAAGTGTTTTGCTGGAGCTGTGATACACATAACCAGCTGTTCATCTTCTATAAGCAGGGAAGAAAATCACCCAGAGGAGCAATGGCTCTCCCTGAGGCAGTAGCTGACGTGGATTTATGAGGCTGTAGCAGACATAATCAACCTATTTAGTTTTCCCAAAGCAGGAAGCAAAGCTCTCTTGTGGGAACAGGCATTCTTTACCCTTAAGCAAAATAAATCTTGCTTCCTGGGTGATTCTACTAGACAGGAGTCTGGGTGCTGTGTGCTGTGCTGCTTTGGCTGCGGGAACTTATTTACCTACTTGTGGAACAAGATCTGCTGAAGATGCTCAGGGCTTTATTTCACCTGGCAGTTATCACAGTCTATCCTAAACCTTTGGAAATAGGTTTCTAATGGATCCTTGCCTGCCCGAGGAAAAGACAGTACTCATCCTTTCTTTGTCACTACCTTAGGCTCTAAGCTAGCACTAGTTTTTCTGAAATTAGGGCACCACTTTTCCCTGAGAGGTGACCCTCATCAGCAACGACTCGTTTCAGCAATGCTCCCTGTGTCGATGGTAGTGTTCGGGTACAACCAACGGTGTTGAACCTGGGGGCTTGTTAGAGAGCATGTTAAATCTATGGCAAACAGTGCACAAGTGAGCTGTGCTGTTCCCTATCCTGGCATTTTCTCGTTTAAGTTGTTTGGAGAGCAGGGCAGGCTGAGCAATGGGGGCCGGGGGTGAGCCAGGGGGCAGGAAAGCGTGCGTGCCTGCGTAGCAGTGACCCTCAAGAGGGAAATCTTCACCTCTCACGAAACTTAGGAACACAGGAACTATTCTGAGAGCAATGATATCTGTGCCTCTGGTTGTTTGGATGCTCACTTATCGCTGTGAGGCAAGTGCCTGGATGCAATCCTCTCGAGGGGAAACCTGGTGTTGTTTCCACTATTTACTCTCTGTTGTGGTAGTATCTGAGAGCCACAGTCACGGTTCAGAGCCCCCCTTGTGCAGGGAATTGATTATGAGCAGGACTGGGATGAAAGGGGACGATTCCTCAGGGACAGGCTGAAGTTTAGTATTTTTCTAAAGTTTTATGGAAAAAAACCATTATTTACTAAATGAGTGACAGATCTGTTGGTATTTGTGGCCAATGCGTGCAATATAGCTCCTTTCAGCATTTTACTTCAGGATGTGAGCAGCAGAAACCTGAGTCCTGGGAAGAGGAGCTTCTAAATCGAGCTCCAAAAAGATTACAGCATTCAGGTGGCACATTTCAGTGGCAAATTCTGGCATTTTTGGCCTGTGCTTATAGTTCCAGAAAATGTTGAGGTAGAACACAGGTTTGAGGAGATGTGTAAGTCATCTTTAAGGGGCGAAATGTTCGCTATCTGTTGGGAGATCTAGCAAGAGTATGTTTACACATTTGCATGGTGCAGGGTAAGGAAGTTGGTAAATGCCTGTGGAAACTTTTATTGTTTTCTGTTAAGTGTGAACTTTTTTTACCCCTCTTTTTCTATTCTGTTTTTTTTGGCTGATTTTGTGGTTGTTGGGGGGGGTGTGTGTGTTTGTTTATTTTGTTTGGTTGGTTGGTTTTTGTTTTGTTTTGGGGGATTTGGTTTTTTGGGTTTTTTTAATCATAAGCAGCTCCTTGGGAGTTACTGTAGATCTACTTCAAAATATCTTTGTAAAGCACTGGGACTTTTTGCTTGTCTAATTCATGCTGAGAAACAACATAGCCCGTAGGAAGCACCATTAATTTCAAGGAACCATTCAGCTTTATTAAGGCTGATTAGTTGAGAGTATTAGGTGAGAGGTTTTGCAATATTGAAAGTGTCAAGCTATTACCAAATTTTACATTGATTTTTACCGATTGTCAGATTTTTTGACAAGTGTTTTAATTGTTGACTGGAAAAGGAAATGAGTATTCATGTTCCGTTTTTTGCTGCCTCTCTATTTTAGAGAGAGGAGTAATTATCTCACGGACAGAAAACAAATACAGTGTTGTTTCTTTCATCACTGCATGATAATCGAGTAAAAAAAGTGGTGTCTCCGACCCGAAGTTCTTGCCAGAGTTCTCGGGAGGGAGAGGAGTACTGTGTGTGGCTGAGCTGGCATAAGAAGTGCCTCATTTGTCATGTGCTAGGGGGTGATTGAAATCTCCCTGTAAGCTACTCTATTAGATATGCTTATACACTACTAAAAAAAGGGCAGGCTGTAGAAAATACCACTGCAAGCAGAGCCTGAATATAGTAATACTTGTAGGCAGTGCTCTACTTATCTGGCTGAGAGCCACCTTTTTTTATGATACAGGCGTCAGTGTTTGTTTAATTTGTCCCTTATCAAATCCAAAAGCTAATATTTGAGTTAGTCCTCCATGAAGATGAACAGGAACTGTTTGAGTAAGAATTAAGATATTGTGTATCATACTCCTCAGAACAGTATCTGGGTACTTTGCCTTCAATCCAGAGAAATGTCTTGCATATGCGTGTTCAGTCTGTGTTGAGAGAAAGTTATTTTAAAAGCTGGTTTATGTAGTGAAAGTATTTGGTGAAGTTACAGCGAAGAGGGGGAATCTCGATTTTAATCAAAATGCAAAGGATACTGAAGTTTGAATCCATCAATTAATTCTCAAGTCAGACTTTTAATCCTGAAGGTGGTAAAGAAGCTATCTGGCTTTTGAAGAAGCTCAAATAGGGCTTCTGTATTCCTGCAAACAGGAATTCTGCAATCCTAACCTAGCTGTGCAAGGGAGCCTGGTCCACGATCATATTTTCTGCTACACAGCACAGCTGGAGCTTACACAGTTCCATTGGCTACAGTGCATTCATTTAAAGACAGTTTAATAGAACAATAACAGAAAAGGAAAATCACAATAATTATATTAATAATGGCAAACGAATATACAAGATAAAGTAATACAACACAAGTCACTCTCACCACCTGGTGAATTGGTTGCCCAGCCCATCCCAAGCAGTGACCATGGATTCCTGCCCCCCAACACACCCCCGTTTCTATACTGAGTATGATGTCTATGGTATGGAATATTCTGTTGCCCATTCCATTGTTCTGTCTATGTTCCTTTTCAGCTTCTGTGGGAAGCTGAGTAGTATAAACATCACCTAGCATCAACTAAAACAGTATGTATTATTGGCATTCCTTTCATACCAAATCTGAAACATATCAGCCATGAGAAAGCAATTAACTCCTGAAACCAGGACTCTCAGGTTAACCACTGATGATTTTGTTTCTGAAAATGGCACTTTTGAGTACTTTACATACAAACTCAGTTTTGAAGGCAAGCAGCAACATAAGGACTCTTACTCTATGGTC
Source organism: Scolopax mira (assembly GCA_004320125.1). Taxonomy (NCBI): domain Eukaryota; kingdom Metazoa; phylum Chordata; class Aves; order Charadriiformes; family Scolopacidae; genus Scolopax; species Scolopax mira. The sequence goes on from BJBW01006305.1 coordinate 61,834, forward strand.
AACATAAATGTAAATGGATGGATGGTGTAACAAATGATTCCAGGGTGATGGAATGGTGTAACAAATTATTCCAGACACTGATGATGTCAGGACTTCACCTCCCCCATCACTGCTACCACAAAAAAACCAAAAAACCTATAGGTTGTTGCAGAGTTTAACATGGGTTAGTAGAAGCCCATTGAAAACAACCTGATAATGCAAATCAGGGTGGTAGTGGTAGTGAAATACAGATGGAAAACAAGCAAGAAACTTAGAAGGCTGCAGCCACAGCAATGCAGCTTGGGAAAGGAATAACAACAAATGATCACTGTACTAAATCCAGTTAAGAATGAAACTATAAAATATATTAAATATAGTAGGCTTTTCGTCACCAGACAGTAGTCATGCAGCATTCAAAGCAAAGTACATGAAAATCTGAAAATATCATATAAAGAGGATTACTGTGAAAAAATATTTCTAGTAATCAGGAAAAATGAACCATTTCTTACTAAGGGCAAGCTTCAACTATTGATATAAGAACGATAACAGCTGTTAATGCTGATAATCATGAACATTTGACTTCTTCAGGTTCTTACCAGGCTCACCACATGCTTTGTCGAATTAAATGCTGGGAGGAAGCAATGTAGCTGGAACTTGCTGGAATGCCTTAGGTGGAGAAGAGGAAACCCTGTTTCCTGACAAACAATTTTTTCAGCTGATGCTTTTTTGTAGTACTTGGCCAGCTGCATCGTTGAGTGAAAATTATATTTGGAGAAGAATGGCACAACTCACTGAATAATGTATAATCTTAAAGAATAAAATGTCTCCATCGCAGTGGGGCTGTGGAAGTAGACTAAAGCCTTATCCTTACCTACACAAAGTAATTATTCTCTGTAAGCTTCTTGAATTTTGTGGATCTGGGGTATGTCAGAAAAGCATCTTGCCACTTCTCCGCCATGGCAGGAGAACTGTTGCTGGCAACAAATGTGAGCTTTGTCCAGCAACCCAGTGGCTGTGCCCCCTCTATCATGGAGAAGCCAGCACATGCCTTGCTGCTGAGCCCACAGGCAGTATTTCATGCCAGTTTCCCCAGAGGGTTTGGACCAGAAGAAAGCCATTGCAGAGTTTAGCTGATCCCTTCTTTACGCTCATATTGAAGTCTTGTACAAAGAAAAGGAGAGCAGACACCAAGCTCTGTATTGTAGTGTGATGATTAGGATTTGTAGAGCCAAAATAGTCCTTCAGATTGCTCCAGTAGGGTGGCATGAAAGAGGAATTTTGGCCACACTTTCTGCTATAACAAGCAAATCAGATGAGTTCTGAGTGGACAGTTTTTTCTCCAACCTCAGTACTTACTACAGGTAAAACATTTACTAGATTTAGTATTTTTTTAATTTAAATTACAGTCTGAAGATCTACTTTGTTCTATTTCTTGGGGTAGGTTAGGCATTAACAGAGCAATAGCAGAGTAATACCCCCTGCAACTACGTTGTTCATGCAGGCAAAACTCTGTCTGTGTTGCCTAACAGTGTCGTACAGGCAGAGATGATCTCACCCTGTCTGTGTTTTGAGCTGACCAGGCATCATATGGATGCAGTTAGTGCAGTGCCCCATTTGAGCTAATAAGAGACATGGCATATTAGCTTGGGGCAATGTCTGACATTTAACATGTCTTCCAGTTGGCTTGAAGCGAGCTTGCATCTGTCTCAGTGTGAACACTGCCTCTGCCTGGAAAATATTGTGCAAAACTGTGTGTGAAAGACTTGCAAAGTGATTTTGTGAAATCCTTATAAAGGGAAACACTCTCTATAATCTGAAATTACTCCTATTAGAGCTGCATCTTGAGTGCCTCTCCTATACTATACGATCAAGAGCCACCAATTCAAGTTCTCTTGTCCCTAATTTTCTCTAAACACATTTAGGTTTCATTAGCCTCCCACTGCTGGCACAGATTTTGGCTACTGTCGCATCATGCGAAAGGGGACTACTTGAATTTGTTTAGTTTTTCAGGATGCATGCTGAATATCATGATAGCGTTAGCACTATAAGAAATGTCAGGAGGAAAACTTTTTAAGAACTTTGCCTTAATTAGTTTATAGCATAAATTATAGGTGTGCAGATGGCTTTAAAACTAATGGGATTTGGGTGCCAAATATATATATATTTCTTTTTTAAGGTTTAGCCCATTAATCCCTCTACTAAGTAGTAAGGATGGATATACAAGTGTGCATGTAGAGATACATATGTCTCACACATATGTGCATGCTTACATATGTTCAGATCTATGAGATAGATATATGTCACTGTAGCGTTGTGTGTCAAAGCCACAGTACAACTGAGTTTCCACTGTTATTTTCATCTCTCAGTGCATCTCCCCTTTCCTCTTTTCTGTAGGAGCACTAAAATTTGACAGCAGCAGACAAGTAGGCAAGGAGACATTTCCCTTTTGGAGAGTTCTAATCCATGCTTTCCTTCCGTTGGCTCCAAAGCTCTTCAGCATTTTGTCCCTGTTTCCCTCTTCTGTGTGAAAAACGATCCAAGTATGGTAGATATGGGAAGCCCTGCATCCATTAACCTGCATCCTGTGAGACATTAGCAGGAATTAATAGGAGAGCCTTTTATTTTATAAGAGTAACATAGCGAACTGGAGACCTTCTGGAAAACACCAGGCAAAAACCTAGGAGATGTCAGGAGTGGAGCAAGCTGCTCCTGATCGGAGGGGTGTGTGGTAAGAATGGGACTTGGGTAGGTTTGTGCCAACGTCAGAGCAGAACCTGGCCTGTGCTGTGCCAAGTGGCAGAAAGGCACCACTAAAATAAGAAACTGAGGAAAGCCAGAAAGAACAAGCTGTTTCTCAGCAGATATGTGAGAATGGAGCAACTCCCACGGGAGGCCAGGCATGAAGGAGAAGTGGCCCAGCCAGCATGGCTGCCTCGTATCTTAATATAGCAGACTTCTTGGCAAAGCAAGAGGGTGAGGCCCAGTGGAGGAGGAGAGCTGGGTTTGCTTTCCCAAAAGCCAGTTTGCAACAGCAAAGAAATCCTGCTGGCTCTGTGCCAGGAAACTGTTAGGATTCGGTGATCTGGCAGTGAAATCCAGCTGTTGGAGGTGCTTTACTCCGTGCGTCTTGCAGATCCTGCCTGCCCCTTGTCTGCAGGTGGTCTGTACTCGGTGGTGGATTAGCTAAATGTCTGGACAAGAGGAGACCCCATCCCGCTGTTAGCAGCATCTATCCTCTCCCCCCCAAGCCTTTTTGGAAGCAAGTAGGCATGGCAGATGGGTGGTGTTGTGTGACCATACACCGACAAGCAGGAGTCTGCCCAGAAACATTTTCTTCATAAGCACTGCAGACCTGGGAAGGGGCCGTTTCCAGCGTGGGCTTCTGTAGGCTCAGGCTGTGCTCTTTTGATGTGTGTGAATATGATGTTGCTTTTGCCTAGTCCTGACTAACTTCTCTCCCTCAAAACAAACAAAAAATCCAAATAAAACAAAGTATTTCAAGCAAAACAAAAAGCATTGACAACATCGCCCAATAAAAATAATTCCTACACCTAAATCCTGGGTGCTGCCTCTGCAATACAGATTGGCAGGTAAGGAGATGATAAAATAAGTATTATGCTCTTTCCTTGCTGTTGCTGTGGCAGCTATCTCACAGTCTTTTCTGACTCCCTACTTTCATTTCCATCCTTTTGAAATGTAGACCTTATTGGCTCTTGTTTTTTCTTTGTTTTCTCTGTTCTGTTGGTGCCTCTTGGTTCTGTCCCATCCTTTGCTTGGAGGTCTTTGTCTCCATTCTGGGTTGAGTGTTTCTTTCTCAGTAGCCTTTCAGCTCCTTCCTCCCCATACCCCACCATTCCCACCAACTCCTTTCCTCGCACGCTGCCTCTCTTGTGTACATCCCATCAAACCATTTCTGACCCACCTTTTCCGATTTGTTTTCTCTTTCCACACACTCCTGTCTCAATTCCTCCCTCCACTCCCAGCTGAATGTCAGCTATTGTATCATTAAGAAGCAATGGGAACTGATAAAAACACCATCTCATGGATTCGCTTTTAGGATTGGATTTATAGGGTCAGTCTATTTTGGTTTTAGTGAAAGAATTTAAAATAATTCAAAAATCCATAAAGATCTTTTCCAGGTTCTCACCTCATTTGACACTGGATGTCATGAATATTCCGTATTTATGTCTTACATAGTGTTTTAGAGCTACTGCATAACATGAGCTTGTTTTAATTGAGATCTCTATGATGTTAAACCTAAACCAGAAGTTCATGCTTCCATGTACTGCAGGCTTGTCTTTTATTTGAAGAGGTGTGCACTGGCACGCAGACAATGCAGTCATTCTTCTTAGGAGCTTATGCCTGGACACGCAAACAGAAAACCCCTTTGTTTCAAATATATGTGGGTCCTATTTACACAGGTCTTACATGACATATCACCTCTTAATGTTTTCAGTCATAACCTGCTCACTGACTTGCCATTTCCAGCAATTGTCAACAGCAAAATGGTAATGAAGGCTATTTAAAAGAAGTCACAGTGAATATAGCTTTCACTGCAATGGTGTGGAAGTGACAATTGGCTCTGCAAACTCAGACAACTTCTGTGTGTTCATAATTTGTTTACTCCTAGTCAGACATTCTCACTGTCCTTTTTTCCATGTCTCTCACAGCACAGTGTTGAGTTGTAATGATTCAGGGACCAGGAGGGTTGTTAATGCAGCTCATGTTGTCACCCTCACGGGGCTCATTTGCCTACAGGCATGTCAGAAGGAACAAGTAATATAAGGGCATATATATAACTGTAGTTGGCAGCGTACTGAAAAGATGCTGAAGCTCACTTTAAATGAATAGTGTAGGACATCAGGAGCCAAGTAGCTGAGAAATAAGATAAATTTGCTTGAATGGAGCGTTGCGTTACTGTAGTTAGGCTGTGTCTGGTACTTGATCTAAATGAGGTATGTGTTTGTGGTGTGCAGTGTGGACATCCCCTGCGTGCTATTTGTACCTAACACTTGCTTGCACGTTTTTAGTATCCAGCACAATTCACATCACCCGCACTTCTGTACAACGCGAGCGTGACGGGAGGGAGTAAAGGAGACAGAGCCAGACTTTAATGCCCCAGGGTGTTACAATGACCTTCTGCTCCTTGTGTTCAGGAATTTGAGGTTTGGTTTTTCCCCCCCCCCAAAGCTTTAGGGATGAGTACTCAAGTCTGTACAGTGATTACGTTAGTTGGTGTTCTGGCCTTTAACTGTGAGGCTGTGTGTGCTGCTCCATCCTGGGCAAGGCAAGAGCAAACCACGTATCCTTTGCGGTGGTGCCATCTGGGCTTGGTGTAGCAGCTGGGGATTACAGAGCAGAGCAGCAAAAGAGGCAACCTTGCTCTATCTCTCCCTTTTGGATTATGACTGTTGACTGAATGTGTGTGTCCTTGGGTTTGCTAATCTTCTTTCCAAATTCGTCTCCCGTAACAGACGCTATAGGTTTACTGAGCGCTTTGCACCAGCATGCAGCAGGCTGTGTTGTAAGGGAAACGTAGGAGATGGCCACACATACACACAAAAAAAAAGTCTTATAAACAATCTCTTGTGATGATCTCGTGTGATCATCTGTTGAGATATCCCAAGGAGCTGTACGGGTGAGTTTGTTCCAAGGCCAGGTTTTCACTGAAGGGAGTAAAGAGAATCGCGATAATGACTGAATTTGTGCTGTGGGAGAGGAAATTCAAAGAGTTCAAAGCTATTGCCTGGCAGAGGAGCGATGGAAGTTTCCAGCCTTGCCACCACTCAGTATAACATGGTTTCTCGTTTGGATCAGTTCCAGCTGCCTGACCCCAATTTACTAGCCATGTTGGGAAGGACGCAAGTTTTCCTTTTGAAGGTCGGTGTCGTTTAAGGTTATTGAAAGCAAGGAAACCTGTTCTACCTTTAAAAGGAAAACATTGCTGTGGAGTTTTTAGGAGCACACGGTTATAATGAGTAACGGATGTACAGTACTTCGTGTAGTGTTTAGCTCAGTCTGAGAAAGAGAAAAAAAATAATGCAAGTCTCTTCTTTCTGCCTCTGTGTTCAAACGAAGGAAAATCAAAGCTGTTATACCAGAGTTATATATCAGTTAATATATTTTAGGAACTGTGGAATGATCATAATTACAAAAAAGTCCTCCAGAGAGAAATTATGACTCATAGTTTATGTTCTCTTTAGTGTTGCTATGGAAAAAGAGGTTAGTGCCAATGGTCATACAGCAATATTAATCTCTGATCTGAAAGAAAAATAAATAACAATCTCTAGCTTAACCCAAAGCAGATTTATTCTCAGTTACTGTAGCACACTCCATTAAAGGGGATAACCATGTAAGAAAAATTAAAGATGACATTGATTATCAGTTCTCAACATGCAGTTAGAGAGAGTTCTTTATTTGAATTAGTGTGCACTTCAGACTCCCCCATTCAACTCTGCAGAGTGAGAGGAAGGGAAAAAAGTCATTTTGATCAAAAGGAGGGCAGGAAAGATCAGCCACCACCGGCAGCTGCAAGTGTGCTGATTAAAATTTCTTTATGCGTGCAGTTAGACTCAGCCTGGGGTCGATGCTGGTTCAAATGCAGATCCTGAAACAAAACCCTAGCAACGGGCAGTTTAAAGTGGTGGAAAGTGGCTCTCAGCCTTTTTCCATGTATTTGGGAGAGCGGGGGCCTTATGTCAGAGAGCGGCGGATACTTGGGTCCTGAGTCAGCAGCCCCCGGGCGGCTCTGGCACTTGTTTGCTGCCAGTTGTTTAGTTGCCTAGGCAAAACCCCAACCAGGGCCGGGGCCAACCAGCTGTGTGCTGGCTTTGTTCGAGTGCTAAATCTCTTTGCGTGCAGGAAAACGACCCGACACCTTCCTCTTGTCTCTCAGAGTGAGTGTGGAGTGTTCTTGGTGGGTCACAGTAAAACTTTTCTGCCTGAGTACTCAACTTTGTTTCCCGGAGCTGGAGCTACACTTGCTCCGTTGTGTGAGTTACTGACAGCAAAGACCCTGCCCTCAGAACTTAGCTTGAAATTTTGCTCATGGTGCACCCTGCAAAGCAGGCTATAGCCTTCCTTTCTGCCACACTGTTGTTTCTGCCATGCTGATGGCAGGAAAACTTTTTATTCTGTTGATGAGCTAAGCAGATTGGATGGGGGAGATCCACAGGTCTCATGTCCTGCATCTACGCACTCGGCTCTTACCGATGGCCAGAGGAGTTGTACGTTTGGCCCAAAACCATTGTACAGTTCAGAGAGTCCTTTTAGCCAGCTGAAGGCTTTTCGCTGACTTTCAGGGTCGGACAGTTTGCCCTCTAACAAATTGCCATTACTTCACTAATTCTTCTGAGTTTACATCTTTTTTAAGCGTGTGACTATCTGTCACGTAACTGTTTGGTATTACAGCCTGTAACAACAAATGGGTTTCATTGCATGAGTGTAAAGGGCATACAGGTATACTTTACCTTCTGATCCTTTTCTTCTTCTCTTTCCCCTGGCTCTTTAATCATCAAACATGCTTCAGTCAGACCTGTATGAGAGCTTTCACTGCACTCTCTTATTTGACAGTGAAATGGTCCAGAAAGCCCGTGTCTCTACCTTTTCATAGAGGAGCCAGCTTGTGGATTAGCACGTGGGGGTCAACAGGATGCTCTTTGCCCTCTCCCCTAAAAGGGGGCAGAAATGTCAGCTGGTTTTCTGCCATTGAAAATGGAAGTATCAGCAGCTGCTGAGTGCTGCTAGTTTAAATATTTATACCATAAGGACTTTATCACACCCTCTTTCTTTGTGCAGAGCTCCCGCTGATTTCAGTGGAGGTCAAACTCTGAATCTGTGCAGACCAGACAGGTCAGGTCTTCCAAGGAATAATGGTATGAGTGGAGCTCACAGGTAGGTGCTGTACCTGTGTTATCGTGTCAAGAAGGATAAAACAAGCAGTTTTTTTAAAAAGTAATTATGTAGACAAACCTGTCAGCACAAGCATGGCATACCCATGCATATGCTTGACATCTGCCAGCTTGACAAGATCCAGGCACATACTTCAGATACTTGAAAGAATACAGTGCTGCTGGTGCTGCAGTCTGTCTCCTCCCTGAAAGTTTTGCAGACAGACTAATATTTTTAGTCAGGATTCGAGAATGGAAGGAGAGGGGAAGAAACAGCTTGGGGGCCATCTTGGGATCCTAGGCTCTCCTCTTCCTCTAGTTTATAAGATAGCACAAAAGCAGACATTCACGAGTTGAGTAAACCATCCTTCTCCCTTGCAAAACATACTTTCTTAGTTTTCCTAGGGTTACAGGCCTGCTCGTCCTTCTAAACCTGTGAATGTGAGGGAGAAAACGTTTAATTCTAGCCCTGCAACTGATGGCTGTGTGTGTAGTGTAACCTGAAGTGGGTATTTGAATTAATTCTCACAGATACTCAGTATCTGCGTTTCCAATGGTTTTACTGAATAGCATTGTAATGCTCTTAAAACACTGCACATGGGATTTGTTTCAGCGTCTCTAAAACTGGATAAAGCATGGCCAGGGGTATTGTTTGAATTAAAGCTTAGTACAACAAACAAACCAGGCATATCTGAAAGCGAAATGTAAACACGATGCTAGGGTTCCTGGTTAGCGCTTCGTGGCTTCGGGAAGTTGACAGCTGTTACATAAAGGTTAAACGTGCATTCTTTGGTCTGTCAGTAAAATTAAGCCTGCTAAAGACCATGTGGCACTCTAGAAGACAAGAGTTTTAACTGTGTGCATAGACAGAGTATACACTTCAATATAAATATGCTTTCAGGACTATTTAAAGTATTAGAAGTGTGCTGCAGTCCAATAAAAAATGCAGATAGAGCTAGCAGATTTTGGGACGTGCCTGACTACATTCAGATGGGCTAGAGATCTGACAAGGGTCTGGAAAGCAAAGCCCTGGTGTCTGCATTGCTAAAGAACAACAGAGGGTGAGAAAGAAAATGGTATAGGTACAGTGGCACATGAACTGACGTAATAAATGCTTGACCTTTACATTTCATCTTTGCCAAATTCTTAGACTGCTTCTCCCAAAGACTGACGTGGCTGTGTTTTATGTTATGCTTTTATTTGTCATATTTGCAGTTAGTTACAAGTAAAAATTATTGAAATCCATTGTAGTTAATACAAAATAAAAATATAGCTGCACGACTTATGCCATGTTTTTTTTTACAAACAGTATCTTCTATATGATACCATACACTTAAGAGCTTAACTCTTAATAGTACTCGCCTACACTAAACTCTTATTGACTAACTTCCAGTGTGATTTACTGGTTACAGGTATTACCCCCATGGAGTAATATCTCTTAATAATTTTAGAATGGTATTTTTGCTGTAGGTTTTATTTCCTCTGTAATTTGTGATTCTAAAGTTGAAGGAAGCAACCTTTTAGTGCAATGTTAAGTATCAGTAGAATTGTATATATATATATATAAAATAAAAATAACCCACTGCATAAACAAACAAGGATGTAAGGTAACTCTCGTGGGTATTGTGCTTCCCTTTCCTTCCTTCCCCCTTTACCTTTGCTAAGTGACAGGAATGAACATTCAAAGTGAACAAACTACCCCTTAGCCTCTCATTTTCAATTAATTTTGAAAAATTACAGACTTGTAATTTTGAGAGCAGGTAGGCAGCCTGTCAGGTAGGCAGCTTGATATTAGCAGATAATCAAATCCTGTGGTTTTGCAGACTCATCCTTACGTATCCCTGCCGTAAAGTTCAATCCATAACACATTGTTCCCTTTAGAAATGCCTAAAATATATTTCACCTTTTTGAAAAAATTGTCCTTACATCCCTGTAATTATCTGACTCTTCTGTGTAGATATAGGCCTATATATGAAATAATTTGTAAAAAGATAAATTATGCTATTTTCAAAATATTCTGAGATACAAAGTTGTGCAGGTGCAAAGTTTGATAGTATATTGCTATAGAGGCTAAGAATTAATTAATTAGTGTTATCTGAGTATATATTCTTTAAGCTCGCAGTGTAGATTTAATATTGGGGTGGGGGGTTGCTTTTTTTGTATTTCATAGCATTTCATACTTTCTTCAGACTATCTCCATGTTTGTATCAAATTCCTTCTATTTTTTTTTTCTTTTCAATTTCTGATCTCTTAAAGGTGCAGTAACTGATCACACATTCATGCTTGTCACTAATGTATTTCCATAACATAAAGATGGAAAACATCTTTTTGTTTCCACCTAAACACAGTCATTTCTTCTAAGTGAACAGCGAGATACTGCTGCCAAAAATCTTTCCCCCACTGAAATGGATGGAAGAAACTTTTCAGCTTCACCCTCTGAGTACTCTGCTCTTTCAGTCTTACAGTGTTGTGGAGCAAAGCCCCAAACTATACATGTATACACAGTTACTGAGGCTGTTAGTATTCACAGAGCATAGCAAAGAAACCAAAATCAAATGTTCTCATTGCTATTTCTACATTTACATACAAAAGTTCTCACAGTGCCATGAAATACTTGAGAGGGAGAAGAAAACAGAACAGAAATGTTTGGGTTTTGACTACTCTCCACACGTTCCTCTGACCTAACTATAAGAAAGCCAGCTGACCAGCTTGCTTCTACTAGACATACTCTTTTCCTGCTCGTTTCTTATGCCAGCTGACAGCATCTCTAAATTAATAACCACCAGTGACTGGGCCTAAAAATGGAGCATGTCGCAGCCTGTGCCATGGACCTTGTTCACTCTGCGTTCCAGCATGATGCAATAAATTACCACTGCAGAGAAAAGGATGGAAGAAACGGGATTGTTGCTACGGCCTGTGTAGCAGAAGCCAGTTACTCGCCGAAGTAAAACCGTGCGTATCTGGAAGGCGAAGGAAGGCACGGGTTGATTATGCTGTTTGGTCTATCTGCAGGACAGCTGCTTGGGTCGTTTCTTCATCAGATTGCTCCATTTCCCCACCGACTGGGTTGTTTCTTTCATCGTACAGTTTCTGGCTAGGAACTTCTAGAGGCATCCCATACTCTTCATCATCTTCAACAATGGACAGCTCGATGTTGTTGTTCATCATGGCGTTCCCTTCCATTCTGACTTCCTTCTCTAGAGAATCAGCTACTGCTTTGCCCTCCTCCATCAGTGAGGTGGTAGGTGTCATATCTGAGTGCATGTCAGCGAATGACATTTCATCCTCGTTCTCAGCTTGCTCGTTGCCTGTAGCTTCTGCTGGTCTGTCCTCAGCTTCAGCGGGGCTTTCTCCTTCACGGGCTTTCTTCGTGTTGAATGTGAGGGGAGATACTTTGAAAGCCGAACCCTTTGAAGAAGAGGATTTCTGATGATGTACAGTAAGCGATTTTTTGATCTTTTCTCTCCGTTCAGGTGAGACAATCTTTGTGCTGATCTTGTTCATCTTCTTCTCGATGTTTTGGCGGGAAAATGCTTTCTTGAGGCTGTCTACCTTCTTCAGGCTGGATCTTTTAATTTTCTCAGCTCTTGTTTCTTCTGTTTTCTCCTCTGCACTGTCATCCACGTCATCTTCCTCGTGAAACGTTTCGTCATCTGAACCCAATTCCACTGTGTGCAAGGTTTCTTCCAGTGTTTTGTTCTCATCCACAGGCTCCTCTTTTCCTTCTGTAATGCTGGGAATTGGCTCTTTTGCAAAAACACTGGCAGGGATCTCATTTTCCTCCTGAAAGAATTGACAATATTTGAGTTTCATAGTTCACAGGACACAAATTTAATAAACAAAGCACAGCCCTGAACAATTACTTTTTTTTTTTCCCCCCATGATGAGATGAAGGATGTGCAACATTTTTTGTTGTTTCAGCATATTTAACCAGTAACAAGCCACTCAAAGCCCGCTGAACCATTATCTGGTGCAGTTTAAGACTAATGAGCTGTCAGCTGTAAGATTTCTCTTTCACAGTGACTTGGAGTGTATACAGAATGGAAATCCCATTCTTTGTCATTTAAATTAGATAGTCTTTAATGAGAGTTTAGCTGTGAAGTCACACACCTATCCCTGGGGAGAAGGGATGGTATGGTGACTAAGGAGGTCATGCTACAGACCCCTGTGTAGACCTACAGAACCCCCAGAGCTTTCAGTTTCTCTTGCTAAAGACTGGGAATATCTCTGCAGAGATGTTGGATGCGTCTGAGAGGTATCGTAGATGGCAAAGGCAGTTAGCACTTTCACAGTATTGCAGAAAAAACGTATGTTGCTCTTAAAAATTTATTATTTACTGAGAAGCTATGCAGTCCGTGATGTTTAGGATATATGCTATTTTCCAGCTACTTACAGGGGAAAAAAAAAGTAAATTTGGTTGGTAAATTGGTAAACGTTAAAAATATGGACATGACAACTCTTTGAAAAATGAAAATAAAAAAAGTTTATGGCATATAGAAATAACCAGACATTATACAACATAGAAAACACTAGTAGTCACTCCTAGCCAAGAGAAAAATCATTGCTTTTTAGAAGCAAAACTGAGAAAGGGCATGGAAAGAAAGAAGGTATCTGAAAACCTCACAGGCTGAACAAGAGCAGGAACTGGTAACGAAGGACCTCTGTGAGTACTGGGCTCAGCAGCTCTGCAGCCCCAAGCAGCTCAGAGGCAGCACAATGAACACTCTGTTCTGCAGTAGGTTTTGCAGGCATCTGCCCATGCAAAGCAAACAAGGCTCTTCACACGCTCCCTTTTATTTTCATAATTGTTATGCCTTAGATGTGCACGTTCTCTATTTACCACCTTTTTAACACCTTCAGACAGAGTGCATGCAATATCACCTAGTGCTATAGATTGGAAGGTGTTTTGAGGTTTTTTTTTTTGCCCCCCTCCTCCACCAATTTATCTTTAGATATGAGAAGCAGTAAGTGCTGAGTGGAATGGTTGTAATAGTCTCCGATCTGTCCCTAGTGGGCCTGAGTGTACAGTTAAGGGGAAAAAAAGGCCACGTATACTTCAAAGTTCACGTTCATTATTTCAGGACTGAGCATACAGTTGTGGTCACTGGAGAGAATGGTGCCTTGAGTTAAATTTGCTGTCAAGACTGTATGAGGATGTCTTTATGAATATACCCCAGTACTTTGTACATGGTTATTTTTAAAAACAAAACACTCCTGACTACCTTGTAGCGCTTCTGCAACTCAAAAACACGCATGTGGACAGGCAGGATCATTTTTATACCCTATATACACAGTATATAATGATATACACTGTGATTCAAGTGTGTTGATGAATAGCCTTTGGGGATTTGAAAATGAAAAGTACTAAAAAAAATTGATGGTTGTTTGACAGTTTGTGTGTGCTTTGCTTCTATGGTTTCCATGCACCTTGTTGGTCCAGGGGCCTCAGTCAGATACGCTGGCACAGACAGAGCTTTCCAAGCCTTTTGCCTGCAGTGGAACATCTAATGAAGCCAATGTTCTTCTCCTGACACCTATAGTGTTGTTGCAACTATCAGCAACAGTGACCAAGATAACAAAACAAAGAAAACCTGCACCAGCATTAAATGAAAACAGCTGTAACTGCAGTACAAATATTTATACTTTCTCTCCATTGCAGTTAATTAAAAATATGAATTACACGAGTGGGTGCAATGTTAATTCCCCAGAGCATGAGAACTCAGTGTGAAGCGTAATTTACCTGCCTAGTGCATTCTTTCCAAACCTGGCTAATCACATACAGTTTTAAGCATCTCAGCATTCAGGTGCAAGTACCTGAATGACATAGAAAACTCTGATTTTAATGAGTAAAGATGGGTTGTAACTTTTAAAGTATTTAATCTGGGAAAGTGGTGTCGTATGAGATTGATCACAGTGCAGCCTGAGCCAGAGCCGGGCCTGTGTGGTTGATCTCAAGGTCAGTTTAGCTCCGTGTCTACAGTATTTGCATTAAACTGAAGTACTGCATGCAGTCTCTAGAAGAATAGGGACATGGATTTTGTTTCAATTTTAAATCAATTTTGTGACTGAGTAGAAGGGAGACCGTCAAACTATCCATATTTATAAAGGAAAAAACCCCAACCAATATACTACACAATAATGAGCTAATGATTCAATTAAAAGCAGATCCTAGGTGGTCTTTGGCTATCAGACAGTACTAGTATTCAAGAAATTACCTTTCTGCCCAAGTTTCCTGCATGGCCCTGGAAAACATCAGCCTCTGGACATCTATTATTCTGCTTGTAAAATGGGAGTGACATGTTTCCTATCTCACGTTTCTAAAAGACCTCAGGATCACAGGCACTATTAAAATGCAAATGAAAATAAATTAAGTAAAATGCTTTGGAAATACAAAGGTGGTGTAGTAGGAACGCTCTGTGGTGGAACAGACATTTCTGTTTCAAATACAGCTACTGATTGTGGTGTTGTAAGTGGGCTATTGGTAGCTTTTTGGTCTAACAAGTTTATGCGACACCTGTATTTTGTTTTGATACATTTTTCAATTTAGGAAAGACTAGAACAATACACTGAAAAATGCCAACTGTTACAAACTGTGTAACTATTTTCCATGCCAAAAAAAAAAGAGTAGAACTTTGATCTTTTTTTCTTGATCTAATCTAAAATTCTGAGAAAGCAGTGCATCTTTTTATTTTCCATATCTGAGTTCAAAAACAACACTTGTGTTTTCTCAGATGAGCTTGACTGTAGGTAACGAGCTCCTCTGAATTTTTTTTTTCCATATAGGAGCAAAATAGACTTGTGCAAATTCTCCATGCAAAACAACTCTTGCTAATACTAATACTTGCAAAGTTAAAATCAGTGCCTTCCCTGTGGCTTTGATCAGTCATTCCTGGGAACTTTTTCTATAAGTCATAACCTCAACCCTACGTTTTACCAGAAAGGAAGATAAGCTCTGTAATGGCATACTACAAAACCAGACAGCCTGAGTGAACAGGAGTGATGAATCTCTGAGGCTGCATAAGGGAAATTGGTGTGCTTTGGTTTGGATTTTTGTTAGGTGTGTGGTAAGAGGCCATGGCCTTCAAGAAGGAGAAATGGCATTTTCCCATCCTTACAGCAGTCCAGGCTCCTCTGTACTTTGTAGATGCTGTTTTTATGCCTAAACAATTACTAAAACTTGTTTTGCTGCACAAAATAGGTCAGAAGATGACAAATTCTTCTAAAAACAGCTCTAGCTCCACCTACTTTCCTTGGACACAGGCATGCTCTGCAGAGCTGGCTATCACCACGGGGAGGGAGGAGGGCAGGGAGCAGGCTGGGACTGTGGGCAAGGAGAGGGAAGTTGCCAGTTGCCTATCTGCAGGTCCCGTGCAGGCTGGGGTGCTGGGAATGGGAATGCTTTGTGGGTTTGGCTGCAGTGCCCCCCTGACCTCTCATGGAACAGCTGGATCAAGTCCTAAGAGCCCCGTGAGCTATTTTTGTCATTAATCAATATAAGGGTATTCTCCCTGCAAGGCTCCAGTGGGAAATTTAGTAGTTAGATAATAGCATTATCAGCTTGTAATTCTTCTGTTTCCCTCACTTGGTCATTTTTGAGTTTGAAGTTGCTTTTTCAAAAGGTTATTACAGTGACCCAAACAACAGGATACAACCAAATGGCTCATGTCCTCTGCCTTCCTCTTGCTTCCTTTCAGGATGAAGCATTTACCAAGAGCGGCACCTAAAAGGGCTTAAATATCAGTGTTCTTGACCCCAAGCTGCAATTCTGACTTATTTTACCTGTCATATTCACTGGCAAACATGACATTTCATTGGAAAATTAAACATAAGCCTTGTTTTATCTTGCATTTTGCTTTTGCAGCTAAAATGACAAAACCCCCACCAAACCAGAACCAAAAAGCTGGTCACGTGGCGAGAACAAAATAGAAGGGAACAATGCCAAAGCTTAACAAGGATTTTTAAAACAGTCACTTCAGTGTTTTGCTAAATTGCTGTGTCACTTGTGGCATTTGTAATAACTTTTGCATCCTCAAATGCTTGGAATAGAGCTCCATTAAAATGTGTCACCAATTAAAGAAATATATGCAAAGTAGGAACAATGCAGTCAGCCTAGGGAGAGGAAACTAAGAGCATTTTAATGGAAAATATGTAAATAGCTGAACTTTTCTAAACGCAGTTCATTCTCAGCATGTACGCTGAGGGAAAGCGGATGCTGGCGAGTGGCAGCACGGTTTCATAAAACGCAGAGCTGGAGCTGAGTCGTGTGTTCTGGCTGTGCTCAGTGCTCCCACCAAGCATTGGGGAGTTTGAGAAATATGGTGAATGCAGAACAGAATCACAAGTATCTATTTTTATTTTCATACCGAGCTGTCTTCCTAAGCTGGAAAAGCAGGTCCTAATGAGAAACACGCTGTGTGAAGTTTGGGACTGATTTTCTTCGGTGCAAAAGAAGAATCCCTGCAGCTGTAGAAGTCTCACACATCCACATTTCCCCCCTGTTTTTACAGAGATCTGGCGTCAATATGACTTCATTGCTGCGACTTCTCCTTCCTGCAATTGTTTTTCCATGGATTCCTGTTTAGGGCAGGGCAGAAGCCCAGCCAGCCTTCTGCTGTACAATTACCCTAGCAAGGCGGTGGCCCAGCTGACTACCAGGTCATCTCACCTCCAGCTTGTAAGGGAGAATTCAGGGAGGTGGGCACGCAAGTAGGGTGCCTGCCCAGGCCAGCCTCAAGCATACGTGTGGGCACCCACCATCCCTCTGGGTGCAGCCACTTCCCCTGTGGAAAATCCCAGCTCCTCCCAGGCTCCACTGGAGAAAGCCCCGGGTGCTGCCCACCCTAGCTATCCTCCCACATCCCAGGAAGCTCTGATGGCTGTCCTGGTTTTCCAGCTTTTTAGCAGCAGGCCAGTGCCAGGAGCAATTCCCAGTTGACAGATGATTTTTTTTTTTTTTTTTTAGTGAATTTAACTGCAGTGTTTCTTTTCTGAGGCATGTGTTCCTCATCTGCATCAGCTTGGGATTGGTTGAGTTCACCTCCCCCAGCTGTGGCAACATATTTTCCAGTAAGAGTGAGAGAATGGAACAGATTCAACTAAATCCTTGTAAAAGGAACGAAGAACAAACCTGCTGTCCAAAGGCACCGCTCTGGATTTTCTTTAGCTGTTCTGTGGTGTGGGGCTGTGTTGTTTGCTTTGGGGCTGCGCCCCTTAGGACACAGTATTAAGGTTTTGGAACAAGCCTTAGCTTTGCAATACTATTTAGCGTCCTGAAACAGGCAAAGCCAGCTTGTCCCCTGTCAGGACACTGCTTTACCTTTCAAACCTTTCTTGGGTGAGTTTTACTGTTACTTTTCAGCCGGTGCCTGCAAATCACTGCCACTAGGCCTCAGCAGCAGCAACGGGGATCCCCAGCTGAGGCTACCTTAACTGCCTTGCACACAGAGCTCTGTTTTTGTCTCTCCTCTCCACATTGTCATCTTAAAATGACAGAATTTGAGTTCTGTGGAGGAAGGCAGTGTAGTTGTAATAGCAAGACCTTGATTCTGGAGGTATCAGAGGTACAGAATTGTACCTGGAGGTAACAGAAATGTCACAAGATTACCTTTCCCCAGGCCACGCTGGAGCCCCCTCCCTATGGGGAGCATTCAAAGTCTAGGCCTGAACCTGGTGGCAGGAGCCAGCCATGAGCTAACGGAGCCTTCAAGATGGCAGTGTTTTGACTTATGGATCTTAAAATTACTCGCAAAAGTGCAGAGAATGTGTGTCTTTTAATTTACCCACTCCCTGGAATAATTTCCACATTCCTTCCGGGGTGGAAACCACCACACTCAGTACATGCTGCAGCTCCTCTGCTGGCTTGACAAGCCTGGACTGTAATTTGGGAGAACAATAAGCAGAGAGGTGGGGGCTTCCTTTCTAGGGGAATCACCTGTGCACTAACCAGGCCTGCCAGCTTTTAAAAAAAAATCAAGTACTGCTCTGTTGTTTTGGGTTTATTTCCATAGAAAAAATGTCAACAACCCAAGGAGCAGAGTTAGCAACTGACAGATGTATAACACCCAGCCAACAAGTTTAGTGTGAGGAACTGGTGATGTGCCTGAGCCGTGGCTACTCCAGCTTCCCCTTCCCCACTGGAGGTCTATCTGCATTTTTATTTTTTTAAAAAAAAAAAAAAAAAGATGTGAAAGTTATGTCCTGTGTTTAGTTAAAGCTCACGCCGTGTTCTGTCCAGACCGTTGCTTAAAAAGGGGAAAATATGCAAACTGCTTCTATCACTGGATGAACTCCCAGGGAGCTGAGGTTTTAGCTGAATTTTTTTTTTCCCACTCATCCCCGAACGGGCCAGAACAGTGTGAGGAGCTGAAGCAGAGCTTGAGGCTGAGCCCAACAGGGAGCTGCAGTGATACCCTTCTCCTGCTTCTCAGGGCAGATGCAATGGCAGTTTTTAGAAGTAGTACTAAAAATCAGCAAAATGGGCTCTATTCTCACCTTTGCTTTAAAAAAAAAAAAGGGGGGGGAGGGGGCCTTTTTTCAAGTTTACTTTAAAAAGAACCAAAACATCTCTTTCCCCAAGTATTGCTGAGTTAGTAAAAGATGGCTCTTTTCCCAAGTTTGCTAAGAGTTAGTAAAACAAGGTCTTTTTCTCCAGGTTCCATAAGAGTTAGTAAAAGACAGCTCTTTCTCCAAGTTTGCTAAGAGTTAGCCAAAAGAGGGGTCTTTCCCCAAGTTTCCCAAGAATTAGCAAAAAAGGACAGTTCTTTCCCCGGGTTTGCTAGGAGTTAGCAAAACAGGCTTTTCCTCCCAAGTGTGCTAAGAATAAAAGTGGGCGTTTCTCCTAAATTTGCTAAGAATCAGACGGCTCTTTCCCCAAGTTTGCTGAAAGTTAGCAGAAGAGTGCTCTTTCCTGAAGTTTGCCAAGGTGAAAAGGAGGGGTTTTCTCCCAAGTTTGCTAAGTTAGCAGCAAGGCATTCCAAGCTTGCTAAGAGTTAGTAAATAAAGTCAGCTCTTCCCACAAGTTTGCTAAGAATAAAAAAAGCGGGTTTTTTTGGTTTTTTTTTCTTTTTTCCTCCTCCCCCGGGTTTGCTAGGGGTTAGCAGAAAGGGGGCTCTTCCCTCGAGTTTGGGAGCGAGCGGGGATGCGGGGTTGTTGGCGGCGGGGACCCCCTCTCACCTGGAAGATGAGCACCTTGAAGCGGTCCCGCCGGAGCAGCTGTGCGTGATGCTGCTCCAGGCGTCGCACCTGGTCGCACTGCCTCTCCAGCCTCTCCCGCACGGCGCGGGTGTGGGCGCACACCTTCCGCGACTTCTCCAGCAGCTTCTCCACCGCTTCCCCCGTCGCCCCGTGGCTGCGGCACAACTTCCCCAGGTCTCCCTGGATACCCCGCACCGCCCCTTCCAAACCCCGCTGCCTCTGCTCCATCTGCCGCTGCTGCCCTTCCACCGCTTCCAACATCGACACCAGTTTCTCCAGTAAAGCCAGGACGGTCAGAGCGTTCACCTGCCCCCCCACCGCCTCCGACGGCGGGAGCGGGGGGACCGCGCTGCCTCCCGCCGCCTCCCCCATCTCGGCGCCGGGATGGGATGCTGGATGCCGGTGCCTCTCTTAAGGGCTGAGTCTTCCTCCTCCCCCGGGGAGGTTTTGGGCAGAGCCCGGCCCCTGCCCCGGCCCGCCCCGGGCGGCCCGGGACAGGGGCCGGGCTCCCGGTGCCTCCCCCCATCCCATATCACCTCCCCCTTTTAAAAAAACAAGGGAATGTGTGTGGATATTTTATGCCTGCTCCTCGCAGGCATCAGTAGATGGCAGGAGATACCTGGGAATGCGGCCGGGAATGGGAGGAAAAATGAGTATCTGGTGGAGAAAATGGGAAGAGGGTGTTGGGAGAGTTTGTGGGTGTAGGTTGGAGTTAGAGCCTGTGGTTGTATCGGAAGGAGTTCAATGAATGATAAAACTTAAAAGTAAAAATGACTGTTATCTTAAGTGTAACAATTATAATATGCCATTAAGATAGGCTACAGCAATATATAATAATTGCATGTAACGTTATTATATCATTCGTTGGTATGGTTATTCTTTTAAAATATTAATATATTGATAGCGATGTGTAATAATTGTCATAATAATTTACGTCATAATAATTTACGTACTTGTATTTGGGGTGAATCAAATCTCCCAGCACACTGAGCAAGCACGTTGGAATACCAGACTGGATTTTTTTAGCAATAGTTTAAATCCTCCTTCTCCTCAATATTATTATATTTATTATTCTGTTTTCTAATAATGATGTAGATAATGATGCTTCTCCCCTCTTCTTCTCCCCTCTTCTTCTACCCTCTTCTTCTCCTCTCTTCTTCTCCTCTTCTCTCTTGTTATTGTTATTATTTAAACTGCTACCCCCACACCCCTCCACTCTGGTGTTGCATGGGGGTGCTTGCTTGGTGGAAGGAGCACCAGGAGATCTGATGCCCGTGATGTGAGATTAGCTGGGCACTCTGGTTGCCCTGACTGGATTCTCCAGTGTTTCTTTGGTAAAAAAAAAATAATCATGGGGTTAGAATGTCTGTTTTGGGGGAATAGCGATGAACTGGGTGCAGTGGCAGAGGGACAGTGTTTTTAAGCTTTTGCAAAGCACCAAAAGGAGCTACTTGATGTGAAGAAATACCAGGCTCTTTATTTAGGATAGTCCTTAACTGCTCCCAAGTCTGATCCAAAGCTGTTATCGCTAGAAAAAATATTACGAAGTTGCGTGGACTTGGGTTGCTCATCCACATGCTGACGTTCTCAAGCACAGTCAGATTCTTTTTATCTTCTGTTCTTAACATTTGCCTGGTAACAGGACTTCTTGCTGCAACGCAGATGTTTCTAACACTTGGGTATATAGAATTCTAACACTTGGGTAGGAAAAATATAATATTTTATAATACTACTAAATATAATTCCTCCGTGATTTTCCTGCATCCTGTAGATTAAAAACATCTATTTGCTGTCCAAATGACCATGGTCATCACCCTTTTTTTTTGTGTGTGTGCAGAACACAAAATATTTTAATCATTTTACTACGAAAAGGAATAAAAATTAATTACTTAAGAATAATGCAAATGAGTTAGCCGTTTCAGTCACTGCGTGTTTGAGCTCCTGAATGTTCTGTGATGTTACCATTAATATCTGATTTTTTTGCCCTTGCTGTTTTTTCAGGCTGCAACTTCTATTCCTCAACTTGTGGGAGCTTGAAAAATGCTTTTGGTGAGTGAGTTCACTTCGGAGAAAAAAATTCACCGGGTCTGCCAGAGCTGTCAACAAGGAAAGTATGCAGAGACCATAAAATATGCAGGCTCAGAGGGGAGTGGACATATCTTAAAGGCAGCAACCTAAACAAATCCCTCTGTTTCTGCTGGAGAAGGCATTTTCTCAGAAAGCAGTGGATGACATTGCTCTGGTGGGGTCTAATGCTCTGTGGGTGGGTGGGAGAAGGGCAGGACTTCAAATCAGTTGCAGTTTATAGCAGCCCATTTCCCCCCCCATATTATTTTTTCCTTCAGTTTTGATGAGTTTTGAGTTTTGATGGTGAAGCCCTGCCCTGGCTGTGGTTCTGGCTGCTGGACATATTAGCTTTCTACTCTGGTTTGTGCTTTGGAGCCTGTCTCCCTGAACCTTTCTTCATCAACATTCTACTCTATGTAGCACATTTGCATGCTGGAGAAGATAGGCATGCTGTCTTTGCAATCTAAATAAACACTCTCCTGACTCTTGCTCTATGAGCCTTCTGCAAAGGTTCTGCAAGATGTTGAGTGCTTACATCTCCCATCCCTGTGTGCACCCCAGGAAAAAGCTGCAATGCCCCGTGATAGCTGGCACAAAATCCAAAGTATGGTTTCCTCAGTAAAGCAAAGCCAGGGACAGCAGCCTTGGTGTAGCTGCAAGACCCATCAGCAGCCACTGCTGGGGATTCCTCGGGGTCCCCTTGGCTCAGAAGGTGCTTCCTGCCCAGACTTGCCTCTCAGGTCACCAGCCCTGAGGTGATGCCGTGGGGAAAGGAGGGGTAATGAGACCAGGACTAAGATGGACCCAAACTGGCACCTCTTCCAACCAGCTGCTAAATCCCAGCTGTGGGTTTTGACACGAGCTGTCAGCTCTGATTACCTGTCGCATTTGTAACAATGCTGTCAGGCTGGCTGAGCTGCCAGCACTTGGAGAAATTGGAGACTTTTTATGCGGGTTTAGGGTTTTTTTTAGTTTTATTGATTAATTCCGCAGGATAGCGGAGGACTTTTATTGCCAAGTTACAATGCAGGTTTTACTGCTGAGAAACTTTCTAGAGGAAAACATTTTGCATTTATTTAGAAAGAAGAAGCATTAAAGAGATTAAATTTATCAGGGTCATCCAATGTAAGTCAAGAGTTCTTTTCATGTAAAATCAATGTGTGTGAATTACACGGACTGAAATTGGAGGTTAACTCCCTCATTAGTCACATGATGTTTGATGCTGGAGCATTACTGATAATTTATTAGGCATGGAGTAATAGGCAAACCAATATGACAGCAAAGAGTAGAGAAAGGAATTAATAGGGGAAGGAAGAATGGAAGGGACCATACAGGTCATCCTCAGCTTATTGAATTTCATGTCCAAGCTCCTACTGACTTCAAAGGTATGGTGTGAGGCCATCTAACTGTGCAGACACAGGTGGGTGAAGAGCTGGCTAATGAAAAGGGCTGTGGAAAGCCAACAGGAGAGCCCAGCAATGAAGGGTGGGTGTCTCAAAGGGGCTGATATGTCCTTCCAGGGAAGAAAAGAGAATAAAAATGGGATGGGGGGAAGGGATGCTGTGCATACTGGTGCAGGGACGGGCAGAGTCTGTGGCCAGTGAACAGCTGAAGACATGAAACTTGGTTGCCTCTTGCTGGGGGGTTTCTCCGAGGGCTGATCCTGGGTCACAGTAACATTTCCCTCCCATGGGTCTGATCCTTCTGTTGCAGTGACATTTGTTATACTATTGGAACCTCTGCCTTTCAGTCAGAGCTGGTTGAACTGGCCAATTCATTAAATGCGCATGGTGATGGAGGGAACCTTGTGTTATTAGGCAGCAAGGCTAAAAATGATGATGGAATTTGTCCCAGCAGAAGGCATTTCTTCCCCTTGGCCACAGGCTGCTTCTTCCCATGTCAGAGTGGAGAAATTAGTCCATTAATCCTTAATGTTGCCTTTTGACGTTTTTTTAAAATAAAACTGTATGTTTGTTATGAGCCAGTTTCACCAGCAGTACCCAGTTTGTGTTGTGCTGTACAAGCATTAGAGGAGAAATGTAAGAGGCTAGAGAAATGGTGGCTGCTTTACTGCATTGCCTTTGGCACTGAGCAACCAGTTTGGACCAGTACAACAACCCTGCTGATAGATGCCAGTAAATGCAGTGGATTGTGGACAGCCTCCCCTTTAGCACTTAGATTTTGAGAAGGTATCAGTATCTCAGATGTGATGTAGTGTTTGGTAGATAGGAGCAAATACTGGGTCAGGGATCCCTAAGATGCTCACCACTTCACAGCTCCTGGAGCGAGGGAGACAACGTGGGAAGCTGCTCACACCACGGCGGATCTGCTGAATGTTTAGCATGAGGCCAGCAAGTGGAAACCCACTATCTGTGGCCAAGGTGGATGGGGATCTGGGCAGCTTGGGTGCTCTGGGACTTCTGCTGGGAGCAGGGGAGTTGCTGAGAAGGGAGCTGTAGAAGGAGGATGCAGCAGCATCATCTTCCTCAGTGCACAGGCAGCATGAACCTTTGAGAAGCAGAGAGAGGCAGTGGGTGAGGCACTGGCTGGAAGAAGCTCCAGGCTCCCCTCCTTTTCCCTGTCACTGGACTCTGCTGGAAACAGGCCCATCATACCCTCTCTGCAGGGGCTCTTCTTGTCCCAACAGCCATCCAGGTCACTCCCCAAAGGAGAGAACCCACCAGGACTGGCTTCTAGCTGGTGACTCCATGCAAACAACAGTACCAGTCTTCAGAGAGCCAATATGTGAGAATGGGAAATTTGGAGAGTCACTGCTGGGAGAAATTTTAATATTTGGGGAGAGAGAGATGAGGCTGGCTGATGGGAAATGTATCATCATAAAAGAACATGAAACTGCAATTTTGCTCTCTTGTGCAAATGGTATCCAGCAGAACTTAATATGCAACGAAGAAATCCACTTCCACTTTATCGGCGAGACTAAATCATGTTATGCACAGGAGACTTCCTTTTGCCGTGTGCCAAATAGTAATAATTCTGTGCACACTTGAAGACAAGGGAAAAAATAAGCCACATAAAAATACCATATATGCTAGGCATTTTCTTTGTATTTCCTCAGATATTTGAGGAGCACAATAATAAACTACTTTTTTCTTTTGAAAAGCAAATTAAGTTTATGTGAAAGGGGAAATAATAGTTTCCTTACCTTTGGATAAAGGAGAATATTTCAGCTGCTCAGTTGGACTTTCTAGCAGCTCGGACAAAAGCGAGGTCAGGACACCAGCAGATACAAATGGAACAGCATATGGCCAGTCAGACTGGACTTGCCAATTTATTATATTCATCTAGCAAATATGTGGGGCACAGAGCAGGATAAGCAAGTCCATTAATATCAGAATAAAAAAAGATACAGAGGTGATATTAAAGGGACATGAAAAATGGCAGGATCTGCAGGATGGGCCATGATTACCTGCAGGGAACTAGCTCTGCTTTTGGAGTAGAGAATCAGCTTCATCTTTGAAACCTCCTCCTGTGGCCAGGCTTTTGTGGTGGGTGTGAGGATCTGCAAGGTCACAGGGTCCAGGAGGCTGGAGCTTGAGTGAGGAGCTATTTTGGTGGTTTTGGTGAAAGCCTTTTCTGACTGGAAGATGAGCTTTTGGAAGTGTGATTAAGATGCTCAGTGTCATTTTAATTTTCGTCTTTTGAAGAAAATACTGGGTTTTTTTTTCCCCCAATTTCAGATCAGAAATCATTTATGTTGTTCCCCAGGGCTCAGTTCTATTTAGTATCTTCACCAATGATCTGGATGAGGGGATCGAGTGCACACTCAGTCAGTTTGCAGACGACGCCAAATTGAGTGGGAGTGTTGATCTGCTGGAGGGTAGAAAGGCTTTGCAGAGGGATCTGGACAGGTTGGATTGATGGGCTGAGGTTCAACAAGGCCAAGGGCTGGGTCCTGCACTTGGGTCACAACAACCCCAGGCAGTGCTACAGGCCTGGGGAAGAGTGGATAGAGAGCTGCCTGGCAGAAAAGGACCTGGGGGTGTTGGTGGACTGTCGGCTGAACATGAGCCAGCAGTGTGCCCAGGTGACCAAGAAGGCCAACAGCATCCTGGCCTGTATCAGGAGCAGTGTGGTCAGCGGAATAGGGCAGTGATCATTCCCCTGTACTTGGCACTGTTGAGGGCCCACCTTGAATACTGTGTCCAGTACTTGGACTTTCACTACAGGAAAGACATTGAGGTGCTGGAGCGGGTCCAGAGAAGGGCAACAGAGCTGGTGAGGGGTCTGGAGCATAAATCTTACAAGGAGCAACTGAGGGAATTGGATTGTTTAGCCTGGGGAGAAGTAGGCTGAGGGGAGACCTTATTGCTCTCTACAACTCCCTGAATGGACATTGTAGAAGGTGAGTGTTGATCTCTTCTCCCAAGTAACAGGTGACAGGACAAAAGGAAACAGCCTTAAGTTACGTCAGGGGAGGTTTAGATGGATATAAGGAAAAATTTCTTTACCAAAAGGATTGTCAAGCATTGGAACAGGCTTCCCACGGAAGTCACCATCCCTGGAGGATTTAAAAGACCAGTAGACGTGGTGCTTAGAGACATGGTTTAGTGGTGGACTTGCCAGTGCTAGGTTAACATTAGGACTTCATGATCTTAAAGGTCTTTTCCAACCTAAGTGATTCTATTTTTACTTTTCCCTTTCCTTTGTGTATATTTCTGGAAAAAAGAGAGATGTTTTTCAGAGAAAGGCAGAGATAACCTGTCTGTTTTCTCTTTCATCCTCCACTAAAAAAGAGTGAAAATTAGAACACTTTTAGGAATTTGGAGTTGAATACACATAGATGCTTTTTTTTTTTCTAGGATACTTTTTATTACAATACAGTCTCAATTAATGTCTTGAAATTTGTATGTCTGTTGAAATTTCCCATGGAACATTTAAGGGAGCAACCTTCCTGGAAAGGAGGAGAGTAGTCTACTGCTGTGAAGACTGGTGGGGTGTTCTTATATTGCTCTGTGGAGGTTGCTCAAGGTGATGCCTCTTCCTAATGAAGGGGACATTTTCTAGCAGTAAATCAGGGATCATCATCAGTGTTGTGATAAAAAGGAGTCTTTCTCTCTCTGGCACATCCCTCGGGATTGTCAATATTGGTAAAAAGCTGAAAGAGGAGCCTTTCCTACATTATAATCAGGTTGTTTTGAACAAGATGATAATGAAATCACATTTAATGGAAGTAAATAGAACATTAATTATGTGAAAACCAGGTGAATTGAGGAAATCTGTTTTCTGCAGATAACTGGGGAAACTTGAGTCACTTTTGGTCTGCAGACACACTGCCATTCATACCCCTTGAATCTTTTATTTGGGATGAGCTATAACCTGGAATCTAGAAAGTGTCTTTCCCTCATTGCTGAGGCATCTGTCATGTTGTGCCATGCGACTTCATGTTGTTCAAATGACATCACAGGAGATAGCAGTGCAATGCAAAGCCAAGCATGATAAATATGACATGGCATGTCCAAAACAATACTTGCTTTTAGTAGATCAGTTATCCTTTAAAAGCTAGTATTTAGGTTTGTCCTTAGATAATTCAATAGCTCTCGTCTCTGGTAGGAATGATGTCAACCTGAGTTACTGTTTCTGATGAACAGCTATGATGGGACACGATGGCATGAAAAGGAGAAAAGAACATCAGGCTCCGGGTGTGCATCCGGGGGCCCTTTTCTGAGTACCTGGTCAAGGCAAGGTTTGTGGGGCTGAGCAGGATAACGCTGGGCAGAATGGTAAAACGGGGTCTGTCACAGGCCAGCTGGCCTCCCTGATAGCATTTGCTCACCTGACAAATTTCTTTCACTCTTGATTTTTCTCTATCTTTTTTATCTTCAGGTCACCACTGGCATGCTTCTGGTAAGGTGGTGGAATAAAAAGGATAAAAAAAACAAACAACCAACAACCAAAGACATGATAAGTTATGCAAATTGGATAAATGAGGAACTGTTGAAATCAAATGATTAAAATATAAACTGGGACTTGAACCGTCCAGTTTGTCATGAAAACTGCATCTGGTGTGACCTGGCAGAGCTCCAGGGAGAAACTAGCCTCTAAGACCCTCAGGAGAGCCAGGGTCGAGGAGCCTCCAAAAAATGGGAGTAGGTCATGGGTTACTTCCTATTTCCAGAGAAATATTTTGAAAACTGATTGTTCTTATACATGAAAAAAAAGAAATCTAGGCTGGAAGGATCTTGAGCATTCAGTAGCTTGTCAGTTTCAATAGCTGACAGTATCTTCTCTCCTCTCTTGTTCTCAGTCTCTCTCTTCCCTGCACTCTCCCTTTGCTGTTTTATATACACCCTACGCTTGCTGCTCTCTGTTCTTGATAGTAGTTATTTTCAGGGATTGAAAACACTTATTATCTTAGTTATTTAAAAAGTTGCATGTTTTTCAGAGCCCCTGTTGAGGTTAGAAGAAGAAAAGAAGGTTAAATCAGGTACTGAGCATCTGCAGTGAATAGTGTTAATACCTTATTTATTATTGCGGAGCCCTTAAGTGTTTTTATTCAGAAGTATTGAATAAGCGGAAAGTCATCTACGTAGGACACAGCTAAAATGTCAGGCTGCAAATTAATTTGTTTACAGAATAAGCACCAAGGATTTTAGACCCACTCTCTTGCGTGCTGTCATGCTCTAGGTTACAGGCAGCGAACCCACATTCAAATCACAGCCGTGAGTGGGGTTGAACTTGTGTTTTTTAATTCGAGCACAGTTCACCAGGAGCTGTTGAATGTGTTTGAACAAGATCTTGGAATAACTTTCTGTTATCTGGGCGGCTGCAGAAGGGTTGTGGCAGGGAAGCCATGGGATAGCCTTCCTCCATGCTGGCCTCTTGCTATGCATCAAATCTGGATGCTTTTCCCAAGCAGATCAGCCCTGAGATCTCTGCTCATGCTGCCAACGCAAAGATCAATTAGTCCCTGTCATGTGGAGTACTCTGAGGAGGAGACCAGTGCACTACAAACTGGTTTGGACCTGCAGAGCCATTTTGTGTCTGTCACCAAGGAACTATCAAAGAGTAATGACCTTGTCACTAGTATGCAACTGAGATGGATGTGAAGCGATGACCCAGATGTGTAAGACTCCATCCCATAATTAGTCCTCCAAACCAACCAGCTGCTATGCCATTGCTCTTCAACTGGCTCTCGCCCCAATTGTGTATCCACATGGTATCAAATAATTTCACAAGAGTTTCTCAAAAACAGAATATAAACCAGTGGCAAATGTACCTATGCCCGCCTGCACAGTGCCAGCTGTAGGCAGGTCCCCAGGTCCCACGGGTTCCCCTGTGGATGGAGATTCATCTCTTCTGCTCTTCATTGCTTAGAAAGGGAGGACAGGGAAAGCTCAGGGATTTAAGGTGCAGGAGGAGTACGTGGGTTTATCCTCTAGCTTAGAGTTTACCTCGGCATAGGGTTTTTTGGTACTGCAGATGTATTGTTAAAGGGGCAGAATCCCTCCAAAAATATCAAACCCAAAGTGTTTTCCCCTCCAAATCTTCTGACAGTATTGCAGATCGTTGAAAGAAGGGCTAGGAAAACTAGTCTTCATCTGAGGAGGGCTTTTTCTCCCAGCTTTCTTTCTCCACAGAATCTTGCTTTCCAGCTTCTTCATTGCTTGCCAGGAGTGGTAACAACAAGAAGTTGTGACTGAAGAAATGGAGCATCAGGATTTGTTTGGTTTTCTTTTTCATTTTTCTTTCTAGATAAACTCTCTTCTATAAAACCTTCAGAGCCAAATAAAAAAAAAAAAAATTAATTTGTCATTGTGCTTTAGTAAAGTGTGTCCTAAAAAAGTAGTACATTTATAAGAACATAAAAAACCCGATTCCTGACTGCTAAACATGTTTGCCCAACCTCAGAGCTTCATGTTTCTTAGCACTAGGCATCATAGCAACTATTTTGCAGTGTATTGCTTTGCAGTGTTACAGCAGGTTTATTTGTTTGTTTGTTTCTGAATGTTTCTCTAGGCATCTGAGGATACCTCGGTGGGTTAAGGCAAGCAAGATGCTGTGGTGCTATAGTGCTAGTCTCGATGCTACTTAGCTTTTTAACCCTCATGCACAGAAAGCAAAAAAGCTGGCTGTTGTAAATTAGCTACATGTAACTCCAAAAACTAATATGAATGGAAATACTGGCTTCCTTAGCTGACTTGTGATGAAAAATATCGTTGAAGGGGCTCAGAAAAATATCTCCTGCTCTTGGACAACATCCAGCTGAATGGGAAGTGTAAGGGAAAAGAACTGAAATTCTGCATTAAAACATAGCGCTCTTTCCATCCTCTCTCTTTTTTTTTTTTAAATGCTGATAAACATTTTCCTCCTGTTTATTATCACATTGGTCCACAGTTTTGTGTAGCGCAGCAGCATGTAATTCAAGGTAGCACAATCTAAAGAAGCAGCATGCTTTAAAGCTCTATATTTTTCCAGATTCAACATCATTGGGCCAGACAGCAGGTCTGTACCCTCTGCGGCTTTAACGAGGTTGAAGAGGACCAGTCAGACAGAGCTGTGTTGCTCTCCACCTGAATCCTCTCTACATCATTTGCCATATCTGCATTTGTGAGAATCCTGCATCCATGAGGGCTCTCCATCTTGAGATGTAAGTGTGTGGGTGTTAATAAAAATGAAGTGGTTTATTAAAAAAAAAAAAAAAAGAAAAAAAAAAGGCATCTGGCCAAATTACACTCAAGGTATTTGGTATAGGAATAATGCAGGAGGTTTGCAGTGAGTTGTTGGGTGATTTAAGGAGTAAAGGTCCAGACTAAAAAGAAAATAATCAGATTTTCTCCACCAAATACCTTCAGGAAATATTTCCACATCTTCTCCAGTTGCTAAATATGGTAATATTTAAAGAATTGAGAGCTGAATATAGGCGCATATGAAATGTCAGGTTGTAGGAGGTTAAATAAGTTCTTTTGAAGTCCAACTTCCTGAATAACTTTACTCTTGTGAAAATTTTATTGCCTTTTGAATAACCCTGTTTAGGATGCATTTACTGATCGTTATCTTGCGGGCTTACATCCTGTAATGAAGTCTTCCCCACTGTCTTTCTGAGCTGGGTCCTTCAGGAGCTGAGGGGCTCGGTGGTGGCCGTGGCTGGCGTGCTGGGGTGGTGGTGTAGCTCCATCTCACCCCCCTTTCCTCACCAGCCACTTCCCTTCCTCTCCTGCTTCTAAAGGACAGCCAAAGTGTTTTGAGTGCTGAAATCCCTGTCTCACTAAAACTGCTCTCGACTGGCTGATTTCCTTTGCCTTACAACTCTCAGTTAATTAGGAAAAGGTTAATTCTTCACCTTCCAGTACCTTCTCTCTGATATTATTCCGACCATGCTTATCTTTCCCTGGCTCTGTCTGGCTCTCCTGTAAAAATGCCTTTTCAGGATTAGTTGGTTTCAAATGTTGGTATTTTTGTCTGTTGCTTTGTATGTCTCTGTTTAAAAGCATATCACCAGTGTCACTTCAAGTGAAATCCATGTAATTATTTTTTAGGTTTGAAAGGTTTCTGCTTTTAAAGGGCAAGCAACACCTTTCGGCAGCCTTTCCAGGTGCATTAAAACGCATGGGAATTTCCAAATGCAGTGGGAGGAGACGTTTCCCCATCAACATTGTGGAGCATTTCGAAGAGCTAGCTTTTGTGGAGGATGATGGTAACCTGCAGAGGCTTTTCAGAACCTAATTTCAAGAGCATTTTAAAGAAATCTCTCCTTTGCTTACAAGGAGAGACTACCCAGATAAGGATGGATGTCTTAAATCCGTTGTGTGTGCCCTTCTAGGAAAATTAAAGGTAAGAAAGTTTTAGAAAATGCTAAAACCTTTTCCAAAGTATTAATTTATTTCTGGATTCAGGGGTTAGTTCTCTTATTAAAAGTATTAATCAAATTGAGCATGGCTTTACTAGATTACCAGGTCAGTCTTAGTTGTCATCAAAGGTTATTCGGTGTCACCAAATTCTTCTGGATATTTCCAGCAAAATCAGGGGCCGTGACATGGTCTTCTTTTACAGATCTTTGCTCTACACTCATTTAATAATCTGTGGGCCAAGAGCACTGGGGAGAGGTGTGGGACACCCAGTAAGTGGTGCTCAGTTAAGGACCAGCCACCAAAGCCTGAGTGATGACCAGCACATCATTGCAGCTTGCTCTCAGGGAAGATCTTCTGGCATGGGCTATTTGCTCTTTGTGACTGCTGCTCAGTGAGGTGGTGCCTTTCTGCTGTTCCCTTCAGGGAATGACTACAAAAAAGGGGCAGGAATAATCCATGTTTGAGACTCTTCTGATGGAACTGGAGACTTAGCGCAGGGTGGTATTTCTTAGTTTGGTGAAGGATAGTGTTGTGTAATGTTATTGCTATTGCTACTCCACCATGCTATGATTAACATACTTTGTCAATATGCACCAGAAAAAAAGAAATCACATCTAGAAACACTCACTGAATGAGTACATTGAGCAGCCAAAAGTACAGAGATGTGGAAAGGCAGATCCTGCCAGCAGGGGGACCATAACTAGCCCTTGGCAGGGCTTTACAGGTTCTAGTACCTCACAGGGAGGCAATAATGTTTTCACTGAAGTGGATGAATATTTGTGAAACTCTGGTAAGGTAACGTAGGTGCCTATGCAACACAAAATACACAAATACATCCTGCATCCAGTGAACTGACCTTTAATACTCTCACAATCTGGTGTGTAAAGCACACACAGCCCCACCAGCCTTCTAGTCCCTGGAGTTCTTACAAGGGTGAGATAAGGACATGGTCAAGAGGTTCCTTCACTGTCTTTCTATTTTTGATAGGAGAGGGTTGGAAGTACTTCAGCTGTGCTGCTGAACTCCTGGTTTTGAGACCTCTTAGTATTTCTTAGTATTCTGGGTTTTGCTTACTTTATTCAAGTACTAATTATAGCAACATTAATATAGACCAATTTTAACACTGAACAAGCATGCGTCAACATTTGTGAAGATATATTGCCAAGCAATTTTACAGCCTTTCTTGATGCAGGACAGGGTGGAGGTGTAAAAGGAGAAGAACTGGGAGGAATGGGAAGGAGTTTAGGCAAACCCTTGTGTCTGAAATTTGAACTAATTAGGTAGAGAAAGGCAAGAGAACTCTTGACAGAAGCAGCAGGAGCAGAAGGGAGAAGTTTTCACTCTAGTGAATCCCTGGTTGCAGGTGAGAAGAAGTCAGGAGGACGTGGGAGAGAGCGAGCAGGGGCAGACAAGGTCCATGCACTTGCTCAAAGCAGCAGTGGGTCATTCACCACAGCATCTGTCCTCCCTGATGTCCCTGAGCTGCCTTTCCCCAGTGTAGACCCAGTAGCATTGATGGAAGAGAGTCTGAGAGTGACTGCTAAAAGCCAGCAGCAGTCCATGCTCATCAGGGGATCTCCAGTGAGGGACCCAACATTCTTAGCCTCTCCTATTGACCGAAGTCAGAGGCCAGGCACTCTGCTGGCTGGACCTTTGGTACGCCCTGGTAGGGGGGGTTCCTGTGTTCTCCATGTAGCCTCTGGCATAGCAGCTGTGGCTGCCTCAGCAGGTGACATGAGTCGGGATGAAGCAGTTTGGTTCCCTGGGGGAGAAATGACAATGGTTGATTTGTAGCCAAGCTTTTAAGCACCATTTGGTAGAGCAAATGCATTTAGAAAATAATATCAGTGAAACAACAGAGCTGCATATTTTGTTTCCTTGTCCTTTGAGGGTTGTCTTTCTCCCAGCTTTGAGGAGGACAGGGCCGGCTCATCAGGCTGTCCTGCAGTCATGACCCCTGCCCCATGTACCTCTCTGAGCAGCACATCCTAGAAGTCACTCACCCACTTCTAAAATGGATGGGCATGGATTCTTCATTCTTGGGCATGGAGTTGGTTTTTGACCTTCAGGTGTCCACCTCCAGTGCAACAAGACTTGTCAGTGTCTTGGACACAGGCTGTAGACTTACCTTTAGTTTGGAGTCTACTCCAAACTAAAAGGTGGCCTTTCTGTCTTTTGAGCTTCTGCCAGGCTGTTGTTCAGTTTAGGGTTGGGCTCTGGCAAGTGCAGCACGGGAAAAGCAAGCAATTGCTGGTGTTTGTAGAGACCACGGGTGTTGATGGGCAGACAGCAAGAGCAGTCGGTCCTATGCAAGCCTGAAAGACAAGAGGACAAAATTAAGCTTCAAGGTGGTTAATTTGTTGAGGTTCTTTTCAACCAGCTTCATTATTTTCTCCCTTTCTTCATGCTACCTCTGGTTTTACTACTGTCTGCAGATCTGGGGAGAACCACCCAGGAGTATAGGGGATGTGAAATAAGGGAAAAAAGGGGTGATTTGAGACCTCCAGCCTTTGGTGGCGGAGGGGGCAGGGTATCTATGCATGTGAGTTATGAAGAACCCCTGGAGGTAAGCGTTGTGCACATCCTGACCTCGCCGTTCTTCTGCCCGTGTTTCTTCCGCAGCGGCTTTCGCGATGACCCGCTGGCGTCGTTTTTAACGTAGGTGAGGTCTCTTGTCACTGTCACAGTCCCACTTTGGGCCCAGCTCCCCTGAATTGCGGGGGCAGGCTGGCCCCCCGCCAGCCCGGCGAGCTCCATCAGCGTAACTGGGGCTCCCGGCAGGGCTCTGCTGCGCGGAGCAGCTGGTGCAACCGGGGCACCCTCGGCAGCAATCGCTGCTCTTAATGAGTTTGTTGCTGTTTCCTTAATGAAGGAGTGGATGGGATTTCATTTTCCCCCTGTACTGGTTTTCTAAACCTTTTCTTGAGAAAGCAGACCAAATTCGGTCGAAAACACTCTATTCTAGATAAAATTGCTCCCATTTTTTTTTTTTCTTTCTTTTTAATTTCGTTTTAACCAGAATCTCTGAGGGCATCAAAATCGATACTTTTTGCATATACGGTGCTACTGCTTTTGAAACTATTTGCCCTTATTAACTAACGTAGATATTTCTCTAGTAGACATTGCTGTTCCTGGCTGAGTAGTGTCACATACCTGACCGTACCAGGCCAGGGAGAATTAGGATTTTGAGGAGAAAAGGGCTTTATGTTACCAAAACCTGACAAACACACACAAATCCCCACCACCTGAACCACACACGTTTCTCGGATGCCTTTTCCAGAGACTTCTGCAAAATCTTTAGTGAAGGGAGCAGCAGCCAGGGCTTTGTGCACCACAAATGTCAGTGAGTTGAAGGAACAGCAGCGAAATATTTCCCTCTTTGGAAGGTGGGTCCACTTTCCTCCCCAGCCCCAGGGAAGCACACCCCGACACAGGCCAGATAGGGACTGAGCTGAGCTGGTCTGCGGAACAAGAACTCAACCTGCAGTCCGAGGGAGCCCGGGGTCTGACGGGCTGGAGGATTAGCCTGCTTATCTGCTTTTCTGGCTTTCAGTTAGGATTTAGTTAAGAATTTCCTGCATCTGCATCAGCAAGAAGAAATGGCCGTTCCCGGGATTTGGAAAGGTCAGCAATAGGCCAAAGATTTTTAAGCACACAGTTTGAGATTTTTAATGGGTTGGAAACGCGCAGACTGGAGTCAAATCCTGAAAGTAGGTCCTTGGCCTCAGAAAAGTAAGTATGGGAGAAGCTTCTAGCTAGGGCTGCCTCACTGTATACCCGTGCATTTGCCAGCAGCAGGAGATGTAAATACGCGCTCCCTTTTGTGCCGACTGTTCGTTCCTCCCCCCAAACCCTCCCCGGATGCTGCTCCCTTTCAAACCAGCAGTGAAGCTCCCACGGGCTCGGGTGCTGCTTGCTGGGTCTGGCTGGGTGCCTGGTGTGTGGGAGGTTGTCCTCCTGGGCTGGAGAGCCCGGGTCCGGGACATTTCCAACCCCATCTGCACTTTGCCCACCAGCAGTCGTCTGGTAGGTGCCCGCTTTGAAGCGTTACTCCTCTGCAGGCAGAAAGAGGCCCCCTCAGATTAATGGTCTGCCTAAAAGCTAAAAAGAAAAAAAAAAAAAAAAAAAGAAAGAAAGAAATCATTTAAAATGTCACATTAAAATGCCACTCCACATCTGAAAGGATCCATTAAAACTTTTATAGAGCTTTTTACATTTGTTTCCCCATTTTACATTTCGTTATGGATTCAGGCACTCCTCTCTTATAATTCTCCTTTGTAATAAATATTTTCGCCTTGGTTGGCTCTGCACTAACGGGGACTATCTGCTGTGCAGAAGGAAACATGGGGCTTTTGCC
This sequence comes from Scolopax mira, assembly GCA_004320125.1. NCBI lineage: Eukaryota > Metazoa > Chordata > Aves > Charadriiformes > Scolopacidae > Scolopax > Scolopax mira. The sequence continues at coordinate 97,128 of BJBW01006305.1, forward strand.
TAGAATAGAGTTTTTCTTTCTGAAACCACTATTTGCCAAATCCAGCCTGGGCAGGAGCTGGAGCACCAAGGGCTCACCCCAGGAGGTTTCTGCACCGCCTTTCTTAAATTTTTTTTAGGGACTCAGAGATGTCTGGGCTTCATGCCGTGATACTCCCCCTCCAGCTCCTTCACCAAAAGCCTGGTGGTGGCAGGGGCAGAGGGAAGGAGCTGGGAAAGCTGGCCAGGGCTGCGTGTCCCATGTCCCTTTCTCCTGTCCCACCACATCGCTCCTGGTCCTGACACCTTCACCCATGTCCCCGCTGCTCTCACCACCTCCCAGTCCTCCTGTGCGTTCTTGCTTTTCATGGCCCTTTCTGTTAAAAAAAAAGTTTAAAAATGGTAAAATCTGCTGTGGGTGAGAAAAGGAAAAGCTTCTAAGGCTCAGCAGGAATTGGGCAATTGTTTCCCCACCTCCTCTGGACCACGGGCAGGGACAGGGTGACCGAGCAGTGGCTCATGTGAGCCTCTGAAGTTGGAGGAATTGCTGCAAAGTAAAAGGTGTATAAACTGCTCTGCCCGCCCTTGGCGCAGGGCTAGAATTAGACTTCTGCCACCTGTGTTGCTCTGCTTGCAGGTGTTCCTTTTTATTAAAAATTAAATAATAATAATAATAAAATAATGTAGTTTTCACCTGTTTAGCATGTTTTTCTGTAAAAGATTTTAACTCCTAAGCGTTGGAAGGGTATCATACAAGCCCTGCTGCCTGCGGTGGAAGCCAGGAGCTGTGTCCTGCATCCTGCTCAGCCCATCCCTGATGGGGAGGGATGGGGAGATTCTTGCCCAGATGGGGAGATTCTCGCCCACCCCCAGCTTGGGGAGCAAGAGGTGACCTGCTGCTGGTCCAGCTTTAACCCCAGGTGTCTTTTAAATGAGACCTGCTCGTCACGGCACCTTGTGTGTGGAGGGTTGGTGACGCTGACTCTTTTGTTGTTACTTTGAAAATAATTTAGACTGAAGTGTCCCAACAGGAAAATGCCTGTGGAGTGCTGGGTCAGTGATGTCCCGTGGTGCTACTCCTTGCATGGCTCCTCTTCCTGCTGTGTCACCTTCTTGCTGTCCCAGCTGCTGGGGCTGTCCTGCCCTCCCCCTGCCTGCGTGTCCCCAGCACACCTGAGCCCTGCAAATGGAGGGCTGACTTCAGGAATGCAAATACTGTTCCCTGGGCATCCACGCCATCTCTCTAAAAACCTTTTCGTCTTGTTCCTTGTTGCCCTGGAGGATAATTACTTCAAAGAGCAGCCCTGTTGCCTGGTATTTCAGTTTATCTCGTTACCATTGTGTTTGCCAAGCCAGCCAGCTTTGCCAGAAAGGGAATCAAGGTTTTTGGCAGTGCTGGCTGGCTCACATGTTCACCCCCTCTGCTGGCTGAGATGCTAATTTTTCCTTGATTGCAAACCCTGCATTCATCTTTTGTGAATTAGCTATGCCTACAGACACGGCGTAATGGCTTTAAAACTCAGGCCTGAGCTCGCGGGCCCCTCTCCACAGGCTGCCAAAGGCAGGGCTAATGGATGCTGTTAGAATATTTACTTGCCTTTTTTTTTTTTTTTTTTTTTTGGCTAAGGGGAGCAGCTGGCTGGCACCCACGGTTGGCAAAGGGCAGGTGGGAGTTGCTTGGCAGGCAGGGCACCGAGGGGAGGAGCTGGAGGAGGCGCAGCGATGCGGATGGACAGACAGACAGACGGACAGAGCGCCAGGATGTCTGCACCATTGCAGAGGTGGTTTGTCGCAGTGCCGGCTCGTTGCAAGAGCAGAGATGAGAGCTGACAGCTTCTGGCTGTAGGGGCTTCCCCAGGCTTTGGGAAGGCTAGGAACAGCCTCAGGATATACCCGCAGGATGGTCTTAATATAATCTAATTTCCCTCTTCTAATCTTGAGTCGATTGCAAAAAACGATGTGCCCAGTTTTTAAAAGTCTTCAGGGCAAAATGCTGAGCCAGCAGAAGTGTAGCCACAACCTGAACAGTTCCTCCTCACGTTGGCGTGCGTTGGCATTGCCATCACACTCAGATCAGGGCACCGAGCTTTGGATTGATGCTTGAAATTAGTTTAATGGCCTGAGATTTTGCTTTGTTTTTAAGATTCCCTAAAATCAGACACTCCTCCAGAAAAAAAAAAAAAAAAAGAGAGAAAATGAGCAAAGTCTAGATCTAATAACCCAGGGCTGAGCAGCACTTGCAGGGATGGACAACATGGGGTGCGTAGCCACATCTCTGGGCTTTACATTGCTGTTTAGGATAAACCTGCCCTAAGTGATGCTATGGCTGTTGCTAAGCAACAAGTGATGATTGCTGTAGCCAATATCCCCCTCTTAAAGGTACATCCGCAAAGAGTAATCTTTTGTGTGTATTAAATTAATTTGCAGATGTATAGATTTATATTAGTTAGTGCCAACAAACTTTGGAAATGCTTCAGTGTGATGTTAAAGCAGAAGACAACGTGGCATGAAGATGCTGCATAGCAAAAACATTAAGCCCTGCCCTTTAATTAATTGGAACTTAAAGCTGGGATATCTTACACACCAAAATAAATTAACAGTAAATCAGGTTACAGAATAAATTAACAAATTAAATTGGGTTAGTTGGAAAGTTTAAAAGAAAGAGTGTCTGTGAGCTGCCTGCATTGCAAATGCAGTTAAAAAGTCTTGATCTGTAAGGGAAGGGTCACATAGAAAAATGTAACTGTGCAAGTGCTGCTTGAAAGTCACCAATTTTCAGTCCTTATCAAAGGCTGGACCTGCTCTAAACATGGATTAAAACTCAACTATGTCCTGCCCAATGAAGTCAAAGCAGCCACACCAAGAAAGGGCTTTGGCTGGTTATTTTCTTCTGGTTTTGTGAGTAGTTGCCATAGATTTGCAGAGGATAATGCACCTTTTATAGGCTGTCACAAACCTCCCTCAGTTTTTTGAGCTTCTTCCCCTTCTCTTGCTTCTCTCCACCAGCAAGGGCTTCACGTTGTCTCCTGTGCCTGCAAGAAGGTGCTCCCAATCCCTTCATCACAGGGATGTAACCCCTGTCCAACCTGTGGGTGTGGTGGCTCTCATCCCCCATTAACCTTGGCTGACATGGTGGCTTTTGGAGATGCATGGAGCCATTGGCAGGCCAGCACTGCTGGCTCTTGGGGTCTCCTGGAGAGACTGGTGTGATGGTCCCACTGGGCCTCAAAAATTGCCTGTGTGACTTTGGTAACCCTGGGCTCACTCTGCTGCCGAGGTGCCACTGGAGAAAAGCCCCTCTCTCGGCAGCGGGGAGAAGGGGAACTGTGGCAAGGCATTTTAACTGTATTACTTTCAGGTGGTTGCTACATCTTTTCTAATTAGAATAAAATAATCTTAGGACTCCTGAAATGAATATTTGGTATAATAGATTCAGAAAGTGATGAAAATGTTTTCATTAAATAGTGAGAGAGGGAGAGAGACCCTGCAAGGCATAGCATTTTATCTCAACTCTCTAATAACATTAATAAACTCTTTAATCTTTGTCACGTTTATGACTTAATGGCAATCCTTAAAGACATGACAGACAAGTAAGAGCTGCCAGGTTCCTTTAACCTATAAGCATTCATATTCTTTCCAGGATTTTGATTAAGTGGAAAATTCCTCAGCGATGGGATTTATTCTCTGTGTAGAGCTGTGCTCGGCAGTTGGTGTGAGGATGCTCAGCCTCATCCAGGACCCGTCAGTGCCAGGGGATGCTGGTGGTGCCTCCCTCTTCCATGTCTGGGAGCCAGGTGGGTGCTGGCTCCTTCTCCCCTACCAGCTGGGGGTGTTCAGCATCAGCCCCAGTGTGACCAGCCTGCACCATTTCCCTCGTCCCATTCCTGCTGCCTGGGCACCGACCTGACCCTGCC
>BJBW01006306.1:0-22387 GCA_004320125.1 Scolopax mira
CCCACTTTGCTCTGCTCTGGTGAGACCTCACCTGGAGCACTGTGTGCAGGTCTGGAGCCCTCAATAGAAGGACATGGACCTGATGGAACAGGTCCAGAGGAGGGCCACAAAAATGATTAGGGGGTTGGAGCACCTCTGCTACAAGGACAGGCTGAGGGAGCTGGGGTTGTTCAGCCTGGAGAAGAGGAGGCTCTGGGGAGACCTAATAGCAGCCTTCCAGTACCTGAGGGGGGCCTACAGTAAGGCTGGAGACAGTCTGTTCACAAAGGCCGGCAACGACAGAACAAGGGCTAATGGTTTTAAACTGGAGAAGAGCAGATTTAGATTAGACATTAGGAAAAAGTTCTTTACTATAAGGGTGGTGGAGCACTGGAACAGNNCCCCTTCCCTGGAGACATTCAAGCTGAGGCTCAACGAGGTCCTGGGCAACCTGGTCTAGTTGGAGGTGTCCCTGTGACTGCAGGGGGGCTGGACTAGATGACCTTTAAAGGTTCCTTCCAGCCCAGATGATTCTATGATTCTAGGAACTGGATTGCACTGTACTGGTACTGCTAGTCTGCATGATGGGGACAGGGTAAAAGATGTTGTGGATACTGTGCGCTGTACCTTAAATGCAGGTTGTAGACCAAGACCTTTGCCAGTGAGATATATTTTAGAGCAATCCTGAAGCCTCTCTGAAGTGTGCTGCCGCAGGTCCTCAGAGACCCTGCTGTTCGAGTCATCGCAGAGCGCATCTTGGGGAGTTGCCAACTGTAGCATTTCAGTTTTTATATGAATATCCCATTTATTCCCATCGTCAAGACCCATTTATCTCTACAGAAACAACAAAATACAGATTTGTTTATTTTAGACATTACCCTCTAGTAAGTGAAACCAACTGTATTTTCAAGATGGTTTACTATCCTGGAAAATATTTGTATTTACGCGATTAGATAGTGGATCATTCTCTGCTAACTGCATCCTAATATACTTCCTTGATTTTAACTATCATTTCAGTATTGATCTTTACTGTGATAATACTGTATACAAAAAAAAATTAAAATGTTTCTGCTATTATTTTCAGTCTGTAAATCAATGAAGGTGTGGCTAATCTGTGATCTCACCTATTTTCCATGGTCATTTACACATTTCTTTGGACTTTTCCAGCTGTTAAAACCTGATGGAGAAAAAGCACAGGTTCTTTTCTTGGCAATGCTTAGAGACAGCAAAACACAGGGAATTTGATGGAGCATAAATCAACCACTCTCTCCATCTACATTTCGCTTTACCCATTTTTCAAAATGAGAGGTACTTTAATAAATAGCAGCTCTTGCCACTATCACAGACACAGTGATATTGAAAAATCACCCTCATTCTGGTCAGCTAGATTTGCAGTTTAAAAAAAATAATCAAACTGCAGTTAACTGTATCACTGCTATAAAGTTGCATTTGAAATATTTTTTTCAGAAAGGTTTTGCCAACAGATCTATCAATACAATCAGTACAGGATTAATTTAATTCTTTTTACTTTTTCTTTCCTTCTAGTTACAATTTTAATGCATATTTCATTGTTTCCCAAAGATACCCAATGTGAAGCAAGCACTACAGAAAAAGCAGAGAAGGAAAAAATAAGCACAAATTTGTGTAAGTGAAACAGGAGAAAATTAAATTAAATATAAATCAAGTAAATTAATAATATTCAGAAGGAAGCATATTTGGAGAAATAGCTAGCACCAGTCTTGGAAGCTGATTAACAAAAGTGAATCTTTGATGTGTGATGTGAAAATGGACAATGTATTCAGACCAGTCAGACCCATCCAAAATCCAGAGGTCACCATGACGAAGCATACAAGGAAGAGTGGAAATGAGTAGCAAAATGAAAATAATAGGGGAAATGATATGGCTAGAAACAGGGTAATTGTAAGAGTGACTAGATGACCAAATCTTAGAAATATAGACTAAGATCCTGTCACCATACTAGACAGAGAGATAGGGTTCACAGAAGATTTTCAAGGGTGATTTTAGTATATACCCCCATCTACCTAACCTGGAGAATATCTAAATTACATTTAGACCACTAAACTTCCTAAGTCCCTTATATTTTTGTTTTCTCATGTACAGAACTGGCAATATCAGAAAGGCATATCTCAATGCCCATTATGAGTAGGTGCTATGAGGATTCAGTCAGGCCAACCACCTGGCCTGTTCAACACATGGTCCAGAAAACAAAGGAGCACTACACTGAGAAGACCACTGCTCAAATTTGTTTTTATAAAAAGTTTTGTAGGAAATGACAGATCTGTTTTGAAAAAAAAACAAACAAACCAAACTTCCCATAAACCTCCAAACCAGAGCATTTTTTTTGCCAAGTTGGAAAACTGAAGTTTGAGGCACAAACCTGTGCTTCACATTTCCTATACCAAGCTTGTGAAACTGAGTTTTGAGTTCCTGGCTTTTATTGTCCTCATTCCTGCTAAGCCATTCCTGAACTGGAATTCTAGTAGCTGAGAGAGCATTTTGACTAGAACTCCAAGCCTCAGACTCATTTGTGAAGCCAGTCCAACAGAGGAAATGACATGTACCTCAAAGACCTGGTCCTCTCATCTATGCAAAGCAGAACTAACTATTGTTCATCAGTGACACAGTTCTCTTCCTGTACCGTTATTACTTGTTTTGCTGTTGTTTAAAGGTGATGCAGTTTTCATACTGCATAATTATTACTTGCTTTGATGTTTTTCAAGAAATTTGTTGATATAAGAACTTCCATGTAATTGTCTTTTTCTTTCATTTGATTTCCTTTTGTAATTTGCTTTTCCTCACTTGCTCTGACTCTATCCCAGACCCTCTATTGATCCAATGGTGAGAAATTATGGGGTGGAGACAGTATTGACTGTTTACAATGCAATGCAATTAAAACTTTGGGATTCTTCTTGGAGCTCTTCCTTGCAGATGGACTTGTACTTCACATGTAAGTATACAAAACAACTCCCTTTATTGAACCTGGTGATTGTAGTAGCATAAGACCAGGAAGAAAGAGAAATGCATCAACTGTTCACCTAATAGGTACTGAAACCTGAATTCACTACTAAATCCTATTAGTAATTCTTCCCTCACCAAAGATACGTGTATATACCCACTCATGTGCGGGTATAGATCCTGCAGGCTGTCTGGGTGTTGCTTACCAGTCCATGTCAAATACAGGAAGATACTGAATGCACTTCAAGTTTTATGCCCTTAAATTCAAAATCTGGTAGAATCTTCGAAGAAGCCACAAGAAAGATGACTAGATTAACTGATTAGCTCACCAACTTCCCCAACCTCACCTCCTCTTGTAGAGAGTCTCTTTACGGTTTGAAAATATTAATTTGAAGAAGAAGCAAGAATTCTGCTTAGAGACTACTGGAACATGTGGAGTTCGTTTCATTGTAGTGGTGTTATCTGAACATAGTAGCTGTACCAATCACTGCATTGGGCAGTAGGGTGAGTTTCTTCTAATGGCATATTTATGTAGGTCTTGGTGAGAAGGAGGAGAATCTGCACAAACTGCTTTTCTCTCTAGCACTGAATGGTGTCCATAACCAAAAGTAAGTTTCCAGTTCAGTCTGTGTCCCAGATTGTTTTTCTGTAATTCCAAAAGGTTTATACTATTCCTTTCTCATCTTTTCACCCAGAAATAAAATCTAGTTGGAGTGGGATTTTAGAAATATGCAGCCTTACATGAGGAGATATATGCTGTCTCTACAAACTGCTGTAAATGTTGACATGTTGCAGCTCATAAGTTATATTGGTTCTTGATCCTTGATGCATTAAGTGGTACCTGACTATCTGAGACTACAGTAATTCTATTTCTGACATGATGCCTCTTACTTTCATAACTTTTCTACTTCACTACTCTTGTCTCAGTCTGAAATTGTTATAAATCGCAATGCCCGTTATTATTTTTGTGTGCTATTAATATATTTGCTGTAAAAAATTGACATCTTTACATAGGCTTCAAACCTGTCTCACAGGAAAGCATTTTCATGCCTCGACAAGTAATTTGTAAAAATTCTATTCACTTCTTCACTATTCTAATGGATGGTTAGATGAGCTGAAAAACATTTGGATGGGCTTTTATTGAAAAGATACACAGTTATTCGGTGAATGCTTTTGAGCTTTAAGTTCATTACAAACATTTGCCTTTTTCACTACACAAATTATAGAAATTTTCTGGTATTGTTTCTATGGTCTGATTGATTTATGCCATGAAGCAACAGAAAACACATTGGGAACTCAAAATTCTACAGCAAAGTATTTGTGCTTCTTTCATCGGTTAAACGCTAATAAACTCATACTTTATTGTTTCTATGTCTTGTTGAAAAAGTCAAGGAGCCTCTATTTAAAAGTGGAACAGAAACAACACTTCAAACATCTCAGTGGCACTAGGTTAGGAAGGGCCATTAAAAACAGTCAAATGAATTGGCATTAATTTTTGAATGAATATTCATGGGTATGTTTTTCTGTTATTTGATGTTGTATTTTGCTATTTAAGGCAATTAATTTGTAGTTAAGACCTGAGCCTGCCACCATCCAACAGATACAAAGAAATAGAGCTGACTTAGCAGGGAACCTTAAGCTAACAGGATAAGGAGCTCTATATCATATTCATATTCTGGTTCATTTATATGAGGCTATTCTCTCCCCAAATTTAACATCTATCTCTTTCTCCTTGCTGAAAGGGGTTAAATTGCTTAGATTGAGGAATAAGTTTTCTATTACTCATTGGCTCAGTACTCAGACTTTAGTCTTTCTAAAGTGCATGGCCTTTAAAGATGAAGAAAAAAGGAGATTACTACTGTAGACTAGAAAGAAGTGTTAGAAAACTATTCTCAGAAACACTGAAGATAGCATGCATTTTTATAATTGAAGTCAGACTGTTGAGTTAATGTCCATATTCTGTATAAAATAGCTATATATACCTTTCTTAGTTTGATTTCAGAACTTTTAATATTTACACTATAGAACTCATGAAAAGAATGCATTATAAATAAATATATATGAATTTCTCTTGCATTTCTCTTGCCAAACACTTAGCTGTACAAAGCCATATATCTGTATAGTCCATTGCATTATGATGTTAGTATATTGGTCTTTGCCACAAGTATATATACAATTTGTCTATGGAAAATGCAATATAAATTCTAAAAATTAAACCAGTTCCTTGATTTTTCTCCAAACCGGTTTTTATTTTTGTCATTTCTTTAATTTCTTGTAATAAGAAAGTCAAGGCTTGAAGGTTTTATACTTGTATTTTGGATGAATTTATTTAAACATATTTGCAATTACTTCTTTGTTTATTAACACTCTAAAAGTTGATTGTTAGTAAGTAACTGAACAATATTAAGAACAAGTATTATTAAATATGCTATTATATTTGTGATTTCAATTTCATACTCAGAGTTGTTTCAGTTACTGAGATCTGTCTGCTTACAGGAACCTTACAGGTTCCAGAGGTCTGAAAGACGGCTCCCATATACTGTCCCTGGCACCTTCACGATTTATTCATTACACCCATGTCTTCCATACACAATGTGAGTGTGCCAAAGCAGTCAGGGCTCTGACAAGGTGGGAAGGAAAGCCATCACAGAAAACTAGCCGGACCTGCAAATTTTGCCTTTCAGGGAGTTGTATAACGCTGTTTGTATAACGCTGCTCATAAAGTCTCAAAGAACTACAAAAGCCTCTCAGATTTAGCGGAGCTCCACATCGTGCCAAGCAGTAGTTGCTCCATAGACCCTGTCACTTCTACCCACTGCAGTGGGCTATTCTTAGAAATGCTTGCCATTAAAAGTTTTACATCCCTTTTGATAAAATTTGTGCTACTTTGTTTTATAACATCTGAACACCATAAAATCATTTTTATTTATTTCTTTCCCAGTGACTATGGGGAACAGCTTTACATTCTTGTATAGAAGATGCCACAGCAGAAAGAGCTACATTCACAAAGGAGTTTTGCTGCAATATAGCACAGCCTTGAATAAGATACTCATCTTAGTAGTATATAATGACCTGCTATGAACATGTCGGTCTTCTCCTGCATAAAACACATTTAGGAAGACGAGGAAGAGCACTTAGATCAAGTTTCCCAGCTGTGGAACAGTTCCATCGACACTAGCATGAGAAATGGATTTGAAGATTAATTAGACCTGGAAAAATTAAACTCTCAAGGGATGTTCAGACACCTATGGATATAGGTAGCATTTGCATAAAGTATAACAACTTGATTTTGGAGTAAATGGTCGGAAGTTGCCCAATTAGGGACCTCAATTCATGTGAAATTAGGCCAGGAAATTTAACCCAGGATTTCTCACTTCCAGGCCAGTAATTTTATCATGTTTTTCCTGTCCAAAATCAAAAACCACTCCTAATGTGTATGTTTTACCTTATCATAGCTAAATAGTCTGCTTTTTAAAATTTTACGACATACCTATTTCTAAAGCTATTAGAAACGGGTATGGAAACAAGATTATTAATTTTCTATTTACAGCTCCCTTTTATTAGATAAGTAATGGTGCGGTATTATTTTCTCCCAGCTAAACCAATCACTCAACCCTTCCATTTTCATTTTGCTTTCTAGAGATCTGATTATCTACATTGCTTTCTTGTATACGACATTTACATAATTCCTTAAAAACTAATTCTTGCATAGATATAGTATCTTATTCTTGCTTATGTTAAATTTTATTGTTTTCAGATTATTTCTTCAGGTGCTCAGGAACATTTTCCAATGATGTCTTAATTCTGGTCTTCACTGTACAGTTTTGTCTTTGACATTTTTCTGTCATTCAAGTAAGCGTACTACTTGAGTACGTTGCAAAGCTTCTTAATGGATAGTACAGACTTCCCTGAGAGCCCTGCTATGTTTCTCTTCCATTTGACAGACAATTACACAGGCTTATTTTCCAGTCAGTCTTTGATCCATGCTATGATACTTTCATCTAACATTGCTTTCTCTTTCCACATGAAGTAGTATCAGGAGTATAATAAAATCAAGTAAAGATGTCTACTAGTTCTTATGTATTCATCAGACATCTTGCTCTGCACAGGACATTAATCAGTCATAACTTTTTCTCAACAAATCATCTTGACTGTTACTCATCTCTCCTATTGTACTAATGCAAGCACCTTCTTCCTGAGCTCAACTTCACTCACTATGTCTTTACCTTCTACCCTGCAGCAGTGCGGGGCTACGGGGAATGGGGGTTGTGATCAGTTCATCACACATTCTGTCTGCTGCTCCTACCTCCTGTGAGTAGGATGACTCCTCACACTCTCCCCCTACTCCAGCAGAGGGTCCTTCTCATGGGATACAGTCCTCTGCAAATTTCTCCCATGTGAGTCTTTCCCATGGGAGACAGTTCTTCAAAAACTGCTCCAGTGTGGGTCCTTTCCACACTGGAGGAAACAGAATGCTCCAATGTGAATCCCCCATGGGGTCATAAACCCCCTGGACCGAAAACCTGGTCCAGCATGGCTCCCTCTCTCCATGGAGGTCCTGCAGGAACCTGCTCCAACATGGGCTTCGCACAGAGCCACCATCTCCTTCAGCTGCATCTGTCTCCTCCTGTGTGGGTTCTCCACAGACTCAGGTAAATGTCTGCTCCACTGTTAACCTTCATGGGCTGCAGAGGGACAACCTGCTTCACCATTATTTTCATCATAGGAAGGAGAATCTCTGCTCTGGCACCTGGAGCATTGCCTCTCCCTCCTACTTCAGTGACCTTGATGCCTGCAGAGTGGATGCTTTCACATATTCTCACTCCTCTCTTTGGCTGCAGTCGTGCAACAGTTGTTTCCCCTTCTTAAATATGATGTTACAGAAGTGATACTGCTGTCGTTGATGGGCTCAGCTTTGGCCAGCTGCAGGTCTGTCTTGGAGACTGCTGGCATTGTCGGTATCACACCTGGGGAAAGCTTCGAGCAGCTTCTCTCAGAAGCCACCCCTGTAGCTTCCTCACTACCAAAACGTTGTCATGCAAACTCAATAAAACATCACAAGTAGAAATCCAAATAATTTGGGAGATTTTTGTATGTTGCTGAGAACAAAAGGCTTAACAATTACAATATCCAACACAGAATAACATCAAGGACAGGATGTCTCTTTCTCTGTCTGGTGACTTCATTCAAATTAACAGATTGGTAAAAATTTCCAAGAGAAAGGTAAGTGAGAAGAATCAAGGAATGTTAAAAAAATAAGTTTGCAATTTTTGCACATAAGATTGGTTGGCATTAAAGTTACAGAGTCAAATTTAGCATTGCTAAGTTGTAAAGAGCTAAGAAAATATTCAGCTAAGGCTATTGTTCTTGCAATCTTTAAAACACTGTGCTAAACAAATGAGTTCCTATCTATCTTCTTATCTAGCTCAAGAAAACAGGTATAAGAGATACACAGGTATTCTTTTTTAACTGAAGTGTGGTTACTGTAGCAGCTGACAATTTCTCGTTTGTTTTTACTGCAGCAGTAGCAGCTGAACATATTTAGTATGCCACAGAAGAAATAAGTATCAAAGAAAATCTGAATTTTGTTCTGGAGAATGAATTTGACATAGTGAGGAATAGCTATTGTCAATGTTTCCTTAAGCTCCTAAACCATTTTGCTCACATTTAGTTAAGAATAAAAACATACACTAAAGAACACTGAAATCAAATTATCCTTCTGATTGGAAAGAGGTTCATGGTTCTGAGGAGATCCTTTGGATTTTGTAAACACAATTTGTTTTCTGAGAGGTACAAATGAATTTTAGCTGTATTGTGAAAGGCAGGGAATAAGCGTAGACAATGTTATGGCTGGAAAGGGCAGTTTGCACTCTTGCTTGCTAGGACCAAACCTTCATAAACCCTCAGAAGTACTGAGTCACACAGATTTGTCAAATTGGTACTCAGTTGCTTGCAGGTGATCCAAACTGATGTGACACTTCTTAAGTTTGACAAATTAGCTAGCTGTTAAGAGCATTCATTGTAGAGAATAGATTCTGTGCAAAAGAGAAACCGTTTTCAAGTCATTGAAACCATTTTCAAGTCTCTGCAACAGAGAGTTGCAGTGTTAGATCTAGTTAGGCTAACAAGGCTCTTTGTGCTTAGCTCATATATAATATTTCTTCTTATAACAAGTTTACAAAGTAGAAACAACCACTCAATCTTTTCCTGACATTTGTTTGGAAAAGCAGCAGGTAGGTATTTCCATGACCACCCCACACTCTCCATCTTTTCATACTCCTTCAGAATAATATAGTTGTTGACACTAAATAATAAATATTTTGACTTTCCAGATTATTTTTTTGAGTAGCAATGTAATACCATAATGTACTGGCCATGGTATGTTTTCTGTAAACATTCCTCCAGTTCAAAAGTAAAGGTTAATTTAACTGTATTCATAGCCCTTCTGTGTTCACTAGCCAGGAAATACTGAAATGCTTGAAATCTAACTGCATAAATACCCATAAAAGAAATTGTTAAGCTTGGCTGCTTGAAGAATTTTAGTTTATATTATATTTATATATTTATATTTATGTTATATTTTTGATTTTAAAGGTTTGCAGTTTGTGCTGTGCTCATGTGCTGTGGTTATAGCATTCAGTCCTAGAATTGACAAGATAACATGACATGTTGAGCTCACCCATTCCATATTAATTATTAATTTAAGTTCAAGGCCTCTACCACATAAATTATTCTCTGAAGAAGTGCGTGCAAAAAAAATTACAGAAGCAACCAACCTGAATGTTCTTCGGTCTCTTTCTGAGCAATGTGCAAATCCAAAAGGAAAAAAGACAGTTAATTGGTACTTCAACTGCCAAGTAGACAATTAGAACATTTGGCTGTTCCTCTGCTGATTTAGGTAGTGCTGTGCTTGTTGGCCCGTCTAAGGTGGAGTAAGCAATAGTTTTCAATCACAAGCATACCGAGGGTATAGGCCATTCATGATTTAAGCTAATGTGGCAGCTGAGTGTTGTAGTCCTTCCTTTTCCCTTAGCCCCACTGTTGGATTCTTGCCACCTTCTTTGTGCAGGTTCTAGTCCTTGTCTAACTATTCACTCAGCAGTATTCTGTCAAGAAACCTGTCAAAAAAAGCAAATATTTTTCTGTTGAATTTCTGTGATAAAATAGGTCAGTGAAAGAGTCATACAAGCACTGATACTTTCAGGAACATGAAGCCAAAACTGACATATTACCTTTGGTTGCCAGCAAACCATTGCCTGCATTGTGACAGAAAAACCTGACAAGAATAAGCCAAAACCTTTGTCTGCTTTACTGTGGTGATCTTTCAAGGTTTTTGATGTAAAATATGAGTCAGAACTCATAACAGTAAGGCCTTTTCAGTATAACAAAGGGGACAGTTCTTTTAAGAGGAAGATTGGCATGCTTTTCAGTAAGCTGGTATTACAAATATAAAACGGATTTAACCATGATGCTCAAAATTTAAAAAGCTGAAATCCTTATATGGTGTCAGATGGTCAGTCCATTTTCCTTCACACAGCACTGGATATCCAGCGAGAGGAAAAGTGTGTCATATGAATTTTTTTTAAAATTCTGTTTGAAGTCCTTATTAAAATCAATAACAATTTATTCTCTCCTCACAAAAGAAAACATTACTTTTATAACCAGATGTACAATGGTTATTCTTTTCAATTTCCTTTTTTTAAATTCATCTTACTTTTGGAGGCTATCAATCACCGTATTATATGCATCTGAGTACAGGGATTCCTACATTTGATGTTAGCTCCAACTCTAGGGTAACCTCTCACCCTCTGACCATGATGTAATGCTATAAATCATTGGTACAGTAATCAGCTGCAAAATTATCGTGTCCAGGGGGTGCACCTAAAACCTGGAGGCTTCGTGTCTGATAACAAAATTTATGTGCCCATCTATGGGAGAATCTCACGCAAAAGTCATCTGTATGGGGTTCCTGAGCATACTGTCAGCTGTATGCTCAAACTTTTTTTCTGTAGAAAATTGGCATGGACAGTGGCTTGATTTTGAAGATGTGTTCTTACAGAACTAAGTACTAGGAGACATTACTTCTTATTTTGCTTTTTTTCCATTTTCCATTTTTTTCATTCTTTAGAGGATAGTTAGGAAAAAAAAAGCATTGATTACAACAAGAAAACTAGGGAGCTGACTTGCCCACAAACAAACAGGAGTTAGAACTTGAAGCATATACAACTGACACAATGATCTTAAGGCTGTTTTCGACATGAAACAGAGAAGTAATGCTATAATGCTATTTCTAGGTAAAACACTTATTTCACCTCCTATCTATCTTTTCCAAATAGATCAAAAACACCAAACCCAATACCTGTGTTCCCCTCTCAAATCAGTTGGAAACTAATCCCATTACTTACCTCAATAGTATCATTCTTGATTTCCTTAGAAGAAAGAAGGAAATGCTTCAGTTTGGTGTTTGATTTCGAAGATAGCTTGTCAGTCAAGGACCCTGGAATCAGAAGGACCTTTTCCATACACTTGAACCAAGATAGTGCATTCTGAATCCCCTTCCATTTCTGTTTTCCTTTTAGCAAGCATATACCTTCTCTTCACTGAAAAGAAATTACCTCCTTCTTTACAGTGAGGGTCACAGAGCCCTGGAACAGGCTGCCAAGAGTCCCTTTCTCTGGAGGTTTTGAAGACCTGTTTGGATGCAGTCCTGAGTAATGTGCTGTGGGCAATCCTGCTTTGGCAGGGGAGTTGGACTAGATGATCTCTAGAGGTCCCTTCCAACTCTGACAATTCTATGATTCTCTCTCTCTTGATTTTGTTCTGTTGCTGTTCTCTTCTCTTAGGGCCTAAGTGATTCTACTGTAAAAAAACTGGCAAAGACTTTTTAGTAAGATCATTTATTTGAACACTTACAGGACTCTATTTCCTCGGTCTATGCAACTTCTGAAACAGCTATTGGAGGTACCTGGTGTATCCTGGTTGGAGTCCGAGGCCATCTGCTTGCAGGTCTGATGCTTGGACTGTGGCTGCTGTGCTTCAGTTAAAGAGACAGGGTGGAGGGGGCCCAACAAAGGATTTAACTTCTCCCCACAGATTACTACAGCAGGGTCTGAAAATATTGTATGAGCTGTCTGTGAATTTGTAAAGGCATTTGAAACCTGCTGGGTGCAGACATCTGTGTGTTCTCTGGAGCTGCTATAAACAGATCATTCTCCTCAGAAGCAGTCCATCATGCAGGCTGGGGTTTCTCTGGAGGTTCTTCTCAGTTGGTGTTTCTTCAAAACCAGGCCCAGTGAAAAGGCTACCAGTATTCTCTTTTTCACCCTAAAGCTTCTTTTGCACTTTATTAGAAGGTGGGAAGAATGTCTCCTAAAATTTGATTTATAATAGAAAAAAAAAAAAATGCAAAGGAAAATTAGTTGCCTCCACCTCAAGACTGAAAACCACAAACATAGAATTTTAATTGCAATTAACATACATGAGTATGAAAAGAAAAAGACTATTGGGGGATTCTCAATCTGAAGTTTAGGCTAAAGAAAATTTCATGATACAGTTCAGTTAGGAAGTAACCCACCTTGTGATTTTACCACTTGGGAGCAATGAAGTGTGTAATTTTCACAAGCATACAAACTGATTTAAAAACCCAAACACCACAAATTTTTAACATCTTCAGTGTGAATTAAATTGTAGGTAATCATATGATGCTGATGTGTACCTTCTCAGCATTCAGCAGATGGTACAAGAAAATGGCATGTACATAGCAAGATAAATGGCAAAGGCCAAAATGACTCATGGTGTGATCCTTCTGTTTATGGTTTGAAAGTGACTAGAAATAATCAACCTATGTTTTGTCAGCATTTCTACTATAAAAAAAAAAAAATGCCTCAAAAACTCCTGAGCATGAGCTGAGAAACAGATGACAAAACGAGCACTTACTACCGTGCTCATTTCCCATATTGCAAAGGCTTAATTCCCTGGAGCAGAAGTCTATCCCACGAGAATATTTTGAGAGTTAGGTTTGCATATAGAGAATTCAACAATCCTCCCTAGCTGCTGCTTTTTCTAGCAAGCCAGATCTTGCGAAATCCCATTGTTTCCTGGTGAATCCATGGAGGTGGAAATGGCAAGTGAAACTTTTCATGCACTTAATTTCAAAAATGATGAAAGGTTCTCTCCTTCCTAGCACTTCCTGTTGAACACTTCCTTCTTCATAAATCTCTATGAGCTTTCCATGCTCATCCCAACAAACTGACTTTCAACAATGTCCAAGAGCTTCTCCAGAAAGCTGAGGGGTGAAAAGCCACAACTTTCACAAGACCTCTCTTCAGAAGAATTGAGACACTTTCTTCTTGTCCAGGGTGGATTAGTCAAAGTTTGGAAGGCCTTTTTTTCTCTTATGACAGTATCACACGCGTTATTATTTTCATTTTCTTGTATAAATATATTCAGTCAATACACATGCTTACCAAAAAGCAGGCTCCTGTTGTATTTCTGTACAGAAAATTAAGACACATGAGCTTTGGAAGATAGAAACATCATCTTTCCAAACTGTTGAAATGCATCTTTGGCACTTTTCCTTGTCATGTTAATTTCAACCAAAAAGTGATGGAAAAAAATGTCAGAACTCTTTTAGGTTCTATAAAGTATTCAGACACATAAGTGTATTCAACCAATAATGAAATCCAATTGCCAAATTTCCTTGATGTGTAGTTCTCATTTCCTTCAAAAAAAATTAGGATATAGTTACTCTGAAAAATTTACTAGCCACCAATTTGCATCACTAAGTGATATGAAAGGAAGAAAGTCCTTTCATATGGAAGACTGGTTCCATTTTATGTTTTTCAACAGTGAATGAAATTTCAGACCAGTATTTAGGGTCTAATCAATGAAAACAGTGAGTTACATAAACTTGTATATTTAAAGAATGCTTCCGACATTGTTTTTTTCTTACATTTTTACTTTTCTCAATTCTTACTTAAGATGAATATCATACTGAATGAATATAATGTTTCGGTAATCACTTAGTAACTAATTAAAGTAATTGAAAAACTGGCATGCTGACTATCCCTTTTAAAAATGTAGTGAATATTTTTCTTGCAAAAACAAATTTTGAAGTGATTAAATCATAACAGATAAAATCTCATTCTGCAAATCCACAGTTCATATCTATATGGTTTTCTGGGCATCCTATAAACTGTGCAGTCTGAATATGTCCATGTGCCTATTGGAAAATAGGTAGGCCATATGTACATTCAAAAAGTGAAGCTTCCACCAACATGGCGTATCCTATTCACTCAAGTGCACCATGAGGATATTTTTAAAACCTGAACAGCTCCACATGTTTGTAAAAGAACGAGTGCGTAGCTATTTGATCAAATAATCTCCACTTGGTCTTTTTCATGCTGTAGCACTGCTGATACCCTCTGTTGGTTTTCAAGAACTTTGTTTAGCGTGGTCTCTTTCTATTTGCAGTTCTGTGACAATATGCCCCTCTGCAAGTAAAAATCAGATGTAGCATTTTGTAAATTAATTCCTCCAGTTCTGTGTCATTAAACATTCTACTTTCAGGGTTATCTGGTGTTGCCTTATTTGCATATATGAAGAGCTTCTGACATCTAAGTATGATCTTGTAATGTAAGTGTCTTGTGGGATTTGTCAAAAAATATAGGTATCAAAAATCCCATCAAAACATGGAGAATGAGGTAGCTAATTGGTGCAGAAACCTTCAAAATCTCACAGAGCAACTGTTCAGTCTTTGAAATTCTGACCCTTTCATTTTGTTGCAAGAAAGATGCATAGCTTGATTCAGTTACTCATTCTTGATCTGAGAAATATAGTGCTGGGGGAGAGGCAATCCCACTGAGGCAAGATATTACAATTGCAAAGCTATATGGAGGATAAATTTCTCCTCATACCTTCAGAAACCCTTGTGAAATATTCTTTTGTATATTCTGTGTTACTCTGTCTATAGCAAATCAACAGGGAGAAAAAATAATTTGTGAAAAAGAGCTTCACAAACCCTTCTTATTACAAACTGGAGATTAATTTTAATAACAGAAGGTAGCAGTGAAAATGTGCTGGAACAGGCTTTAATATACCAAAGGCAGATATTTTGCTTTTTTATTCCCTGAACTGCACCTGAAAGAAGGCTGTGCTGATGAGTAAAAATAAATTGTATGGCATATTTTCCAACAAGAAGAACCTGATCTGTCACCCTCATGCATTTCAAGAGATACTTATTCTATAATCCTTCATTTAAACCCCACAGCCAAGAAAAGTTTTATACTGATAAGTGGGGGAAAAAAAGTATTTCACAGTTTCATGCTGTAAGGTCAGCTTTTGTGGGGACCTCCAAAGCCTTATTTCAACCTTAAAAGCTCAAATCAAGAGTCACTTGCTCCCAAAACTGTCCATAAATAAACATGAACTTCCTACAAGTTTTCATTTACACTTGTTTTACGCTGTAGATTTTTTTTCCTGACTAGCTGATTAATAAGTGATGAAAAAAGTGAGTCTTTAATGAAACATGTGTGATCTAGTCTGATTGTTTTTACCATCTTGCTACACTGACAAAGTATTTTTCAATAAATTCCCATCTGATACTAAAAAAAAAACAAACAAAAAACAACCTCCCAAAAAACAAATCAAGAAGAAATTCTTACAAGTTCTGTCTTCAAGAGCTTCATTTTACCAAATAAAATTATAAAATTATAATTATACTTATGAAAGGTTATATGAATATTCTGTGCCATTCTAGACAGATGCTGTGCTAGACAGGTGTGCCCTGGTACAAGGGGACATAGCAGGGCTCTGGTATATTGCAGCAGGAGGTGCTAGTCTGTTATGATCCCAATAGGAAAAGCTCTCAGACTCCGTAATGTATAGTTTAAAATGCTATTTTTTAGAGCTAACGCTAAAAGGAGAGAACAGTATGGATAAGCTACATCCCCTGGGTCGCCAGGGTGGTATATGCTCACAATGGTCTCTGATCCATTCAGGGCAGACCCCATCCATAGAAGAGATTCTCCCATTTTAGTTGTTTGTTATGGGATTTTCTTAGAAGGAAAGAACTCTATTCATCATTTATAATGTCAAACTGAAAGACTGTTCACATGGGAGTTTCCTGCTGCTGTGTTTGATAAAGGCAAGGCGACACCAGAGGCATTACCACTGGAGCTGCCTGCAGTGAGCTGAGCTTACTCTGGAACCAAGTGATTTGTGCAACACAACACAGTCCTGAAGCCCAAGTACATGCAGTACAGCATGGAACGGGCCTGGGCTCTCTCAGGTTAACTGTAGTGGCTTTCTTTCATTTAATGCCTGTATCATTGAGATGAAATAACAATACTAAATTGAGGTAATCCATAAGAGCCAGGGGAGGCAAACAGACACAATCCATCTGGAAAGATTAGGTTAGACAGAGGAAACAGGAGTTTCTGTGACTTTTTGGTTCTCGCAGAGATAGTTGTGGCTTTCAGCATTTTTAATGCACTATCTAAATCTAACACAACAATCCTAATGGGTCCTAATTGTGTTTGATGGTTCTGGTCATCATAGGCCACAGCTTGTAGTATATGATAACCCCCATCAATGTCATGTGTGAGTTACCTCTGTCGAGATGATATAATTCTTCAAAGAGCAGACCACCATGCCTAAAGATGATAGTTCTTATCTCCAGCGAATCTCCACATTTTATTGCTGCATCTTTTTGCAGGAATTCCAGTAGATATCAACGAATTCCACATTTATTTCCAGGACACAGGCCTCAAGTACCTATATCTAGAGCTCTAGGCATATAAATAGATTTATATATACATAAATATATATATACACATATATAACTTGTAATAACTTATAACAACAAAATCATGATTTTATGAAAGTAACATCCATTTTCCAAAGAGCCCCAAAAGTTCACATCTCCTAGCCCTGATGGTGTCTCTTTGGCATAAGTGTTAAAAGGAAAGTAAACTTTCCCCAGGTAAAATTGTAAGTGCAATTAATAGAATCCATCATGTGATGCCCAAGATATGTATGTAGAAGTATTATGCAAATAATTATATTATACATCTGAATTCCTAACCACACCAAAATAGCACATTTAAACTAATTAATTCAAACACAAAGAGCAAATAAAACACTCAACACATTTGGCAGGTTAAGCAGATTAAGATAAGTGTTGTATCAATTTTTGTTTTCTTTAAAAATATGTGAATGACTAACAGCTTGAGACAAGGCAGCTTCAAAACTTGGAACTATCCAGGAAATCACCATAGAGCCAAGTTTAAGCTTTAAAGGAGATACAAATTCAATCTAAGCTAATAATTCATAAACAATAATTTATCTAATTCAATATAGGTTTTATTTTGTAATTTACCCATGGAATATTTTCTGATAATATCAGTTGTCATTTATTGCTTGATTTGGTTAATTTATTTTCAGGATAATTTAAGAAAAAATTAATGAATGATGGATTATAGAAGTAATTGACTGGAACTATTTAATATTCAAAAGTCAAGTGGCTTTGGTTACTTTTAATTGGAAACAAGACTGGAGCTGCTTCGATTCTTTATCTCAATGAGTAACATCTAGAACTCATTACTCATGTAAATATTTGCACTTTTAAATTGTTTCCTTCATGTAATTCTGAAGATTTTCCTGAAATTTACTTTTCCACTCAAAACTCTTCAAAACTATATTCACATATTATTTAAATGAATTGAATTAATGTGGTGCTAACCACAATAGAATGTTAATTTGTTTGGGAGTGCAGACGATGTTCTCAGTGATTAACATGTTATTAGTGTTATTCTTCTAGTAGTATCATAGGTTTATCAGCAAAAATGCTTTTCAACTTGCTTAAAGGAGTGAGTGCAAAATAGGCATAAAAAGAAAAAATAACTGCCGCCACCAGTTAGCAACCATGTCTAATCAAGTACAGGAATACAGGGATAAATGCCATAGCTGTTTTTCTAAAAAACAATCACATATTTTACTTTTGTATTCTATGATTGAAAATAACTGAACAATGTAGAATATCAGTGTTTTGGCACTGAACAACTTTGGAACTGACAACTTTTCACAGGCAACTAAACTGCCATTTAGCTACAACATTATTTCTCAGGCTTAACCACAGTTGTGCATAATACCACAGCAGTGTCCCTAACCTGTTGCTTAATTGCCTGCTGCACTGTCATAACATGTCAGACAAATTCCAAAGCTGAAAGAGTTCAGAATTTAATGGAATTCAAATTGATTTTTCAGAATATTTTGTGACAAGGTCACTGACTTTGCACACTATCTTAAATCTACTTCTCAACATACATTTTTCAAAAGGAAAACCATCTGGTCCTCACCTGACAGCCACATTAGAACCTCGTCTGCACATGTCATAATACTGTCACCATCCCAGAGATTTACTCAATGATTTTCATCTTCATTTCTGATCACTTAGATTCATAATTTCATTAAAGAGTCTTTGATATTTTTAACCCAGCTCTTGGTGTTAGAAGGGAGAAGCTCTAATATATAACCTTCACATTTCATTGGAATTCATCTACAAGAGGGAGATTCTAAGTCCGGCTTACCCTGGAAAAAGTCTTTTTTTTTCCTTAAAAAACCAGACAAAAACGAAACCTCACACCCACCCCCCCCAAAAAAAAATCCAAAAAAAACCAACAAAAAAAACCCAACCCCAAACCAAACCAAACCAAAAAAANNCCTCTGTCTTCGGGGGGTTTCATATCAGCAGATGAGCAGAGTTTCAGGATTTTCCAGATAAATAACACATATATAGGCAGTTCATACAATCCACAGGCCATAAGATCCATCTTCCAGATTTACTAAATCTACATATCTTGACTGTACACTGTATGCAAGCATATTTCTATCTGGAAAATCACAGATAAACATATGGTATCCTACTCATAAAAATTTCAGGTTCACCTGGAACCTTCTTTTTGTTTTTGTATAAGAAGAAATTTCACCTATTATATCTGCTGATACAACAGATAGTTGCCTGTTGCAAGTGTAGCAAAGCCCAAATACATAGGGATTTTACATTTTCTGTAATTGGTGGCTGAGATTCAATACATGAAAAGGTATGTCTTCAGGGTTTCAGCTGATGCAATTACAATTTTCTGTCACACTTGTGTAATCTAGGTCACTAACAGAATTCCCAGTTAAGTATATTGTCCCGTAGTCAGTTTATACAAGTGAATTAAAAGGATCACGTTGATACTCTTTTCATCACACCATCACCAGATGCAAAGAACTCAAGCCATTATTTTCATTGCTTTATTATATATACTGATTATGGTTGCTCCACTTTATCATAACCTTGTAATCCTAAAACTGACATAACTCAAGAAATGAAAATTATAAAACACAACTTTTTTTCTGTCACACACGGGTATTAACATAGAATCATAAAAAGGTTAGATAATGTGGCCTAACATAGATACAAAGCATTTAAACTTTTACCATCAATTTAGGATGACACGTATTTTGAGTGGTTCCAGTTCAATAGAGTTTTGCTAAATATTTTTAGCAAATTAGATCATCATTTTTATTCTTTGCATTTAAGAATACACACAATGTCTGTTACCTAAGAATCCTGAATTATGAATACATCTTAAATGTTGTTACTGAAGGATTTTCTTGTGGGTTGGACCAGAATTTATTCAAAAAGTAGACTTGAACAAGTAAACAATATTCATATTCTCGCATAACAGTAACAATTAATAATTCACGAGTGAAAATGCAAAGACAGAGAACTGTCAGAGAGAAAATTTTCTGTGCAACAGCAAGTTGGCCTCCATTTCCTGCTCAGCACATTCTTCTTTACTGGAACTCCTTCATATTCAATGTAACTGATATGAAATGATTAGTGGCCTGCTATTCACAGAGGTTTTGATTTTTTTTTATTGGTTTTAGGCCTTTGTTAAGGCAAACTACTAGAATACTCTCATTGTAAGTTGAAATATTTATTTTCATGAACTCTTTAATAGGTTACTTACATGGTACTTTTGTACTTTACATATATTAATCAATCTTCACAAAAGTTCTGTGAAAGAATATTATATTGTACTTATTTTCTGTTGGCAATCTGAGACGCAGAGATGAAAAGTGCTAAATCATTCAGAATACCCCATCGGAGATATAGGACCTGATTTTACAGAACACTTAGCATTTTATAGACCTTAAAAATTCAAAGAAAAGTTCAAAGTACAGTTGGTGGTATAAATGACTTGCCCATCTTCACACAGCTCATTCAAGAGGAAAATGTGGAATATGATCGTGTAAGGGTGCTTAGTTCTTGTGTATTTAAGTTACAAGGCAATATGTGTTTGTCATTTCCTAATTTCAGATACTTGATCCAATGTGTATATATGTGCATGCACGACTATGCATCTGGCTTTAAGAAGCAAACTGATTTTCATGTTGTACAGCATGTGGTAGGAAAAAAAAGACTGATGAAATGTAAATATATTTATTTCTTTTCAAGACTGTAGAAGGGGAACAGTTCAAGACTGCTTGTTGCCTTGCTCGCTGCTAGCTCTCCGTTCATTCATTCATTCTTACCACCTTTAACATCTTATCTCAACATCTTGGCTTGCCCAGTTCATCTCCTCATTTGCCAATCTTACATCTGCTGCTCTTCTTCCCATATATTTTTGTCAGTCATAGTTGCAGTCACTCTCAACCTTATATAGAAAACACACTGTTGTGATTTCTCTTAACCAATTGTCCTCCAGTATCCTTAAATTATCAGTTCCCCTTTACCTTTCTTCTCTAATGTGGTCTTTTCAAGCTTCTTGTTCAACTGGTAAAGCTGAATTATCCTGAGATTTAACAGTCAAAGCCTAAGGGGCATCTGAGGATTTCTGTCTTCACAATATTTTAGTCTTATAAATCCATCAAATTGCTGAAATTTTTTGCAAAGATGGCAAAGCATGCCTCACAAAAAGACCAGCTATCCTAAATTTTAAGACTTATAAATGAAAGTACTACGTTATTTCATTATTTCAGGAGAAATTTTAGATTTTTTTAAATGGGAGAAGGTTCTTGTCTCTAATCTTATTTTCACAAATAACTTCATCAATAAGATTTAGTCTATAGTTCCCAGACCCAACTGAGTAGAAGTCTATAGTTCCAAGATTCTTCTGAGTAGGCTGATTGTACAGATGTGATTTGGTTTTGGTTTGGGCACATGATGGTATTTTTGTTCCATCAGAGCATGAAATAATCTAATTTATGTTCACTTTATAGTTTTTATACTGCTCTAAGTTAGTTCCAGGTAGACAGATGACACCTATTTTAACATGTCTGGCACTAGAGAAGTAAGATTTTATGGTGCTGTGTAAAAAAAAGGTGAATGAGTAATGAGTTTGTTCTCCCTTAATTGACACAAAATCATAAAGGTTTTGGTCTGATACCCTGAGTTTAACAGTGTTTTTAACTTCAAGTTACATTGTGGTTATGTACATATTCAGTACAAAATTTCTCAGCTCCAGTGATTATAGTTTGAAAAGTGGAAATAAGGTCATCTAATATTACTCATATTATTAACAATGCCAAGAGATCAATGCGCAATAAAGAAGGTATTAAATGTTGAGAATGTTCAAAATAAAATCAAGAATTTAATGTAATGTGTCTGAAAATGTCTCTGAAGTGAAGAATCTAGTACTTAGTAAAGAACTGTTGTAAAACAAATAAGTATACATAGCTGTTTCTAAGATTGCAGTGTAAAGTATACATGTAGTAAAGTCTGCACATATAAAAATGAGAGTTAGTTACTGGGTAAGAGTTACTTACTAGCAGGTTTTAGGGCAAAAACATTAAAGGTATTTTTAACCATTTTCTTTTTTTTCCACTTGTGTATTGCCACAATTGGAGCAGCGAAGTAGATTAGATGGTAGAATGGTTGACACCTGAACAGTATTTCCCATGCTCCTAGGTAACAGCAGAAGACCAAGCAGCTCATAGCAACTTTCTTTTTCCCTATTTCCTTCTCTCCCACACCCAAAAAATAAACCAGAGAGCACTTTTAGAAAACAGTAATAAATAAGGAAAATGTCAATAATTCCATGTGCAGATGACAAGAGACATCACAGGGACAAACTTGACGATGAGATTTCCCAAAAGTGAGAAAGGAGAATGACTCAAAGGCAAAATCCCAATTGATATCAGTAAAATTATGCTCTCTTTATTGCTTGGCATAGAATCATAGAATCATAGAATGGTTAGAGTTGGAAGGGACCTTAAAGATCATCAAGTTCCAAGCCCCCTGCCATGGGGAGGGACACCTTCCAATACAGCAAGTTGTCAAAGCCTCATCCAGCCTCGTCCTGAACACTCCAGGGATGGGGCATCCACAACTTCCCTGGGCAACCTGTTCCAGTGCCTCACCATGCTCACAGTAAAGAATATA